>JAECUM010045890.1:0-25877 GCA_016617855.1 Megalonaias nervosa
AGCTCTCTTCGGACTGGAAGACAGACTCAGCGAAGCGACTGAATTTTGTAACGCGTGTTGGGATTGGTGAACAATCTCAATCCGTTTCAATCCGGTCTTCCACTATAAAAAAAGCGCGGTTCACTTCATTCCCTTCACTTGTTCTTGTCACAAGATGTGGACAAACGTTGAATCCTCTACTTTCGTTTCGTCGTTGCTTTTCCGTACGGACTTACCCATGTATGTTAAATCAACATGGACCACGATCCGGATCAGACGACTGTTTGGAAAAGAAGATGCTATGTGGAGAGACAGGGCTGTCTGATGCGAGTCCTCATCTACGGTCCAGAGGTTAGACAAAGTTTGAGAAAGAGGAGAAGGTCAGTGCGATGCCCTCAATGTTAACAAACTGGTGTTAACATAAAAACCAACGGTCCTTTTAAGGGGCACTTTC
Organism: Megalonaias nervosa; assembly: GCA_016617855.1. Taxonomy (NCBI): domain Eukaryota; kingdom Metazoa; phylum Mollusca; class Bivalvia; order Unionida; family Unionidae; genus Megalonaias; species Megalonaias nervosa. Next base: position 434 of record JAECUM010045890.1, read on the forward strand.
ATATGCCTCGAAAAGATATTTATTTCTTGCCTAAAAATTTTTTTTATTCGATTGTATAATTTATGTTTAATTCCCCAAGACATTATTCTCTTACCTCAATCTTTTTTTAAGTCGGTTGTATGATTTGGGTAGGATACATTGATGTTCATCAATCTATGGAAACGGACGCGAATGCATAAAACACACACTCTACTATCCACAGAAACGTACGCGAATGCATTAAACTTTGTATAGGGACAATAGGAATGGAAGCGGTGGGATGACATCACGGTACTTGCCATATTGTTGCAGGTGTCCAGTACCGTGACGTCACCCTACCTGTTCCATTCCTATTGTCGCTGTACGCTATACAAATTTCCATTGTCGCTATAAAGGCAAGGCTGTGCCATTTGTCGCTATAAATCTTGTCGCCATAGTGCCGCAGGGGGGTCTGTAATGTATTTTCCAATGTCGCTATAGTACCCCACTATACTACTTATATGACATTTTTCTCATCACCTGGATATTTGGTGCTCCAATTACCTCCTTGTCCGTATTCAACACATGAGCGCTGAACATCCTCGAGAAATTCCGTACATGTTGGTTGCTATGAATATTTCAGTTGAGCGAAATGAGCAACGACAGATGAGATAGTTTAGCAGCTGCTTAGCACTGGTCTATCACGTCCACCGACATTAATGTCGGATCGTTGTACTTCAACGCAACTTTAGGTATTTGTTCATGAAGAGATTCTTTACGATAAAGTTGACCAAACGGTGATACGAACAGATCAAATCCGCTGTCTTCATCGCTTAGAAACAGCCGTACCAAAACAGGGTCGCGCTTACTGATATCCCTAATACTCTCAAAAATATCATCGTCTTAGTATTTAACTTTTTTTTGATCGTGGAAATATTGTTACGCTCTCCGTCCACGCATGAGCGTTATCGGCAATTATTACTGCCAGGGCTCCACTTTATTTATATTTTGGTGTGTATAAAATCTCACCGGTTATTGTCCTTACTTGTATTGGGAATTTATAATTTCTTTTCCAGCTCAGCGATGTATTTTATCGTGGCTCCATTTTCTAGTACACCTTCATCCCATTTGTTTATTTTTTGATCTGCAGTTCTGTTAGACCAGATCCTTGTAACGCATTTGTAAAATGTTCTGTGATTCTTTCAGCAACACAATTTACAATAACACTAGTTTTCATCGGTCGAAGAGCATCAATATCAGGTTCATCATTCAGTGGATAAATCGCATAAACAACGGGATATGCTCGCTCATAATATGGTTTGTCAATACCCGTCAGCATCACTGGTTTGGAATTTTTACTTAACGGGACAACACCCCTAGCGCCAGCAGGGTCATGTTTGTCACGAATAATCCATATTATGTCATCAACGTCACCGCCACCATCGTTAACGATGGCGTCTACATTTAGCGGTAGGTCAAAGATAAATTTTATTCTAAAAGTGTATCTTTGTTCGTCTAGGTAATTAATAATCGTCGCTGCTCCTTGGTCATTCATTGTAGCATCAATAAAAATATCGTCCACCCTGATTCTGAATGTTGACCAAACATGCGCTGCTGCATCGTCGCTAAACTCATTGTCTTCACTGATACGATTGCATCATTGCAAATTTGGTATTGTGGGTTCTTTTATCGAGTATTCTGTCTAGGTCAAATCTACCACCACCACCACCCACCCCCGTCCCCCGTGTTAACTTCGGCAATCTTAAAAATCCATTCATATATAATTAGAGTGAATAATTTTTAATTAAATGTTCAGGCGAATTGTTGTTACGTGCAATGTAATGACCAGTGATCTTAAGACCGGGCAGACATTAATGTCGGATATTTACTCCGACCCTAAGGTCGATGTTAAGGCCAAGGTGTTAACATCGAGGATAGTTGCGAGCGAAAGACACCTGCAGATGGTTAATGATTGGATCAGCAGTTCCATGCGGAAGATCCTGCTGTTCTGATTTCTGTGCTTATCATATGCAGAGTGTACGACGAGTTAGTTTGGGAAATCGACCATGTATTCGATGTGGTGTTGGTATCCGAGGAAATCCGTACTTTCCCGGCCATGCGGCACTAAAAAATACCGGGAATTAAAACGTTATTATGATAAAAAGAATAACGGATCTGGGATCATAGACGCTAAAGACTATCTTAATTGATATCCTCATTGAGACGGATAATTATAGTATAAATGGAGCAAATATTCCAGAGACACCCTCGGTTTAATAATTAGGAGACATCACGTGATGGTACAATCAGAAAATGCAGGTTGAAACAAGCAAATGTTTTTGTTGCCAATACCGTTATCTTATGATTTCTATCCCAAGCCTTAAGGTCAAACGTAAGGTCAGAGGTCGTAAAAAAATATTACATTTACGGATTCATTTATGAGTGTTATCAGGGTTTGATTCCATCAGCAGCTATCCCCGATGTTAAGATCGGGACTTTGAGGTCGGTGATAGTAGTCAATCACATCGATGGCAATCCACGCAATAATTTCCTGGACAATCTTGAAGTTGTTACTCAAAGCGAAAATTGTGTGAAGGGGCAAACGGGGGACAACAGGGTTCCACGGCCACTTATATCCATAAACTTACCGACAGTTGAAAAAAGAATTTCCACCGATAAATGCAGCTAGCAGATACTTTGGTATTTGTGCATCTTCAGTACGATATGTCGCAGAAGGGAAGGCAATTCAGCGCTATCCAAAAAGTATAACAAAAAAAATTTGTTTATGTCTCAGCATCTTAAGGTGGGAGCTTAGGACTGTCTGATATCAGACATCAATTCGCGCAGCTGCTTTGTGCGCGTACCAATCATTTTGTTGGTCTAATTTTCGCGAGACAAGTATGATCTGATTTTGTTCTACAGCTGTTGCAAGCGGAACAAATTGCTAGTCAAGTCTATGTGATAGCACCGGGCCCTGAAGGTCGGAGGGCTTATAGGAAATCCAATCTTGTAATTATTCGATTTCAGAAATAATCACATTAATGTTTTCTTGATTAATTAACACTATAAATGTTAATATTTAAGTTATGAGTTTTAAGACCCCTTAGTTTGCTTAGGTTTATCGCGATCATAAGCTATCACCCCACACTTAAGTGCGCACATACAGGCTGATCATCAATAAATCGCCACGCAAATCTAGCAGGTGTCCGTCCTGATCTGTTAGCCTGAAGTGGATTCGCGACAAAATCGGATTATGACAGCGTAGATAAACAAGATTAGCATGCGCCGACAGATTAAGTGACCGGATATAACTTCAGAGGTGATTGAGTATAGTATGTAACCCTGCTGGTCCTGTTTACCGACCAAAAAGTCGACCTGATAGCTTTATCAACAGCATCACAAACTAGGTTCACAGATATCTGTGATGTGATGTTAACAACACCCAGTAATATATGACGACCAACGTCCTCTAGCGGACTGTTGTTATGTTTGAGAATACCTGAATGAGGTGATATTTCTCTCCATGCTTCAATGATTTTAGGAAAATATTCATCGATGATCGGGTTGACAGCTTTTGCATTTTATCGATTGCAAGTTTGGGTAATTTAAAAGTCGGCAACTCCGCTTCTGTGATCTTAAAACGATCACGAAATTTAAGTTTATTCCTTTTATCTAAAGCTACACCGTGTAATGTAGAAATCCACCTGTCGAAATGATCTGCTAAAATTACTGTTTGCATTACAGCTTTTGGAAGTAACTCAGCATCAAACCTTACCCAGTTTATATGTTTTATCGTACTGATAATTCTTTGTTTAAGGTTATCATTTGGATATTCAAGCGTATACTGCTTGAGTAAGTACCGTAATTTGCCATGTGTTGTTTCGTAAGCCAATTTTATTTTATCAGCGATTTCTTTACCAGGGTTTGTTTCTGTCCATTCGTCATCAACATACATAATAGGGCCATGATTTTTTACCATCAATATTAATAAAAGGTCTACCACTAAGGAGAGAGGAGATACAGAACAGAATGTACTGGTTATATAATCGCTTGCATCTGACGTGTATTCATATTCATCTGTAACAAAATAAGATCGTTGAGGTTCTGGTAGTGTTGGTGGTGTTGGTGGTATTACTCCTGGCCATCCAAGCACGGTCCTAACCGATGATTGATATATATCAACGGCATAATCTCCGTGTTGATATTTCTATGGCGGCAGATAACGTTGGCTCGTGTACCACTATTCCTATCTTGGATTCCTTTCCTGTGATAGATTTAAGTCTGCGTTGAAATTCATCGTTGATTTGCTCTATTGTTAACTTCCGGTCGGTAAACCGACCTCATTCCAGTCTGGATATCCATCAGATTTATTTTATACGCAAATAGCAGCGGGTTGTTTGCTTGTAAACCCCAAAACCACTTTGCTCTGATATTTGGCCAGCTGTAATATACTCTCAGTTGTGCAAGTGCGATTTGTCTGACGGGAATCGCGGTTGGAAAAATAACGTCAAACTCATTCACGTCTCTGTTAACATCGTGGTTGTTGTTGGTTGTTGGTAGTGTTGTGTTAGCGACAATCTCTTCCAGTAACCGAAGTGACTGATCAGTTTACGACGTTATTGCAGTGTGGTAATTCTAATGGGCTGCCCGATAGTTCGACGTTAACATCGGAGGCTGGATTACACAATGGTAGACACTGGTTATTTCAACAAACACCTCGTCGGAGGTCACGCCATCATTTAGCCCTGTCGATAACAGCGATGATAGCCGCGCATGTGCATGCGCCGGCGACATCAACGCCGCAATGGATTTGTACAATTTTCCAGTTGCGTACGTTGATAGCTTCTTCTTAGCAATAATATTAAGGATACCAGCAACTCCGCCGATTACCGCTAAGCACGAATATAGGAGTCAGCGCACCAAATATCGTTACTGTGCCGATGGCGACTGACGACATTAACGGTCATGATACGTCTGCGATATTTTTCTGCTTTACCGACTGCGTGTCCATGATAGTCTTCAACGATTCCTGCCACAAGTGCACCTACTTGTATCTGTAGGCGTTTACGAGATTCGGTACTGATCTCATTAATACTCTAAGTATTAACACATTAAATGGGGCCGTTAACGTCCAAAGTAATAAACTGAGGCGTTTGGCGATGAATTCCAGACACTACCAACATGTCGCTGCTGTTAATCATTTATCTTCGGGATCCAGCATGAATATTTCCTCGGCATTTTGAATTAGAATGACTGACACAGCTCCAGAAAATCTATCGTCTGAATGACACCATGGATACGTTGTAAATATTCTAATTTTGCAGCGCTAAACACTGAGAGCCTGTACACACCGATGACCTCAGCGGTATGTTTGATTGTATTATTTTGTTACATTATTATTGTATTATTTTGTTACATTATTATTTGTAACACTGACATGTTCATTTGACATAAAAATATTATGAATGATCTAATTCCTTTGTTTGATTCGCTGGAGAATCTGTTACATAGTTTCTACAGGCTCATCGACAACCCTCATTCGTCCACCGATACCTTCGAACTGCATTGTTTTGTCTGACAGTATAATAGCGATTGCTCTATAACCATCAGCGGGCAGTCGTGCTACACGAGCTCTGAAGTGTATGTCAACGATTAATTGTCTAACAAATCCAAATGTCCCATTGAAAAATAATAGATAGTATATAATGTTGTGAAATCCCGCTGAGACATTTGCAAACAGAAGGCAACAATCTGATCACGCTCCATGAATGTCATCAAACGATGATTATTACCAAAATTCAGTAACACTTCTTTAGATGTTTCTTGATATCCGGTTATTCTCAGAGAAACTTCACCAACCCCAAGCCTGTCAAACAACATTGGATTTCGTTCCTTTGAATCTACTCGGGTGTTATCCTGTAGCGCTATGAATATATCTCGTGGTGCTGAAACTCCCTGCTGTGATGATATGTGCCATGTAAAATAACCCAGCAGCATTACTTTGAATATTGTCGGTGGCCATCGTCAACCATGACAACGTTGAAGTGCCGCAGGCGTCCATGAACGATAACAACCGAGATTCAGCAGTGGAGTCATTGTTGGCATCCACAACGAAAGTTTTGTTACTATTACTTTGCCAGCTTATGGGTGAAAGGATCTCACAACCCAAAAGAAGGGAAAACTACCACCATCCAAGAGAAATCAGGAAAATCACAGAAGATGAGGAGATCCTCAAGTGATGGACTGAATACTGCTCAGAATTGTACAATCATAAGATCCAAGGAGATCCAGCAGTATTAAATTGCCCTCGGGCAGAAGAAATTGATGAGAACCCCATTCTTCATGAAGAAGTAGAAATTGCACTTAGGTCACTAAAGAAAGGAAAGTCAACCGGCATTGACAACATACCAGCAGAGCTCATTCAAGCAGGAGGAGAAGAGACAGTCACAGTCCTAACAACAATCTGCTACAAGATATGGCAGACAGGAGAATGTCTCACCGCATGGACTCTATCCTTGGTTTTCGTGCTCCCCAAGAAAGGAAACCTACAGCTATGCCAAAACTACAGAACCATCAGTTTGTTCAGTCACCCGAGCAAAGTCATGCTGAAGATAATTCTCAACAGACTAAAGCCACAAGCAGAGAAAGTTATTGCTGAAGAGAAGGCAGGCTTCCGAGCAGGAAGGAGCACCACAGAACAAATCTTCAATCTCAGATTCCTTTGTGAGAAACACCTTCAGCGTCAGCAGAATATATGCCATGTCTTTATAGATTTCAAAAAGGCCTTTGATAGGGTATGGCAGGCAGACTTATGGGCAACTATGAGGAAATAATACATCAACTCAGACCTGGTACAGGTTGTCGATCACCTCTATGACAAAGCCACTAGTCCTGTCCTCATCAATGGCAGCAGAGGAGCTTGGATTCGAACAACAGTTGGAGTCAGACAGGGATGTATACTGTCACGTACACTCTTCAAAATTTTCCTGGAATTGATCATAGAGGATGCCTTGCATAACCACAAGGGCACTGCCAGCATGGGAGGAAGAACAATCACCTACCTTCGCTTGGTTTAAGAGATGAAAAAAGAACTGGCTGACTTGGTTGAGCGTATCGTCACAACCTCGACAGCGTACGGTATGGAGATTAGCGCCGAAAAAACCAAACTGATGACAAACAATACCAATGGCATCAGTGCAGAAATAAAGGTCAGTGGACAGAAGCTGGAAAGAGTCACAAGCTTTAAGTACTTGGGATCAATTATCACAGATGCGGGCTCCAAACCAGAACTACTTTGCAGGATTGCCCAGACAACATCAGCAATAATTTTGGTTCCAAATTAAGGCTGATGCTCTCAATTGTCATATCCATCTTTCTGTATGCTTGTGAAACATGGACGCTCACGTCAGATCTACAAAGAAGGATTCAAACCAAACGAAATGAGATGGTATCGCATGATCTTCGGCATCTCAACATTGACCATCTAACTAACGAAGAAGTCCACAAGAAGATCCAACGAGCCATCGGATCCTATGAAGACCTCTTGACCACTGTAAAAAAAAAGCTCAAACTGAAGTGGTACGGTCATGTCTCAAAATCATCTGGACTGGCAAAAAATAATCTTGCAAGCCACAGTGCAAGGGTGCAGAAGAAGAGGCAGACAGAAAAAGAGGTGGGAAGACAACATTAAGGAGTGGACAGGCATGGGATATGGAGATTCCCAAAAGGCAGTATAGAACAGGGAAAGATGCAGAGAATTGGTTGCAAAGCCAAGTGTGGTGCCCCAACAACATCTTGGGTTAAGGAATTAATGATAATGATGATGATGATGACTTTGACAGCGTCAACTGTATTTGGAACGCCATATTGCTTCGTTGTCGGTGACTTTTCTGACAAGCACCTCAGTGTGATTACCACCGAAAATAATTTTTCTCACGTTACGGCAGAATTCAAAGATATCTGATCGTGGAATTGTACTTGAAAATTCTTCATCGCCGTTTAACATCAACCGATGTGCTGCAGAGCCTTGGTTGAAATTTTCATTCATCGATGTAAATTCAGTTCCAGGGGCGTACATTGTTATGTTACGGTTCTCGGGGTGATCAGTGGTATTCATAGTGAACATCATTGATGGATCAGCGGAACGTGAATAAACATCGCTGTATCCTGAACTTGCAGTTCGATTCTTCCACGTGCGTCAGGTACACGTGCATCACAAGAATAATACTGATTATCACACAGCGATTAGTCTTTGAGGACGGGTGCGTCCATGTCAAATGCGGGATCAGATACACGCTTGAACATTTTATTATATTATTTAAAACGACGTCGCAGATTTACTGGTGAATCATGACCACTCTCTGCCATCAGACTTGCTGTTATATTTTTTTCTCTCCAGGCCCCTTGCTGTTTTGTCAACTGCACACAGGCTAATTCTTTCAACCGCTCATTCGCAGCTTTGTTTATTATTTTGCTGACACTTGCTGGCATCTATTTGGTTCTAGGCAATTGTACTGGCTGCTGTCGGATCACTCCAATTTAACACTGGGAGATCGGAATATTAATCGAGCTTCACTAGCAACATCATCAACGGTGCCAATATCCTCGTCACGAACAACATAGATGGCTTTCATTTCTAGTTGCTTTGCAATCGGGATTGCTTTGGGGGCTACCGTTCGGAATAGACCTTGAACAGTATCGCCGAGTCCATCTCAGTAGAGAATTTTATATGCTGGCAACTGTGACTTTATCACCCTGACCATTACAGATCCCCACCTTAAGGTTGGTTGAGCATTATGTATAATCATATTATTTTCTTGTCACTGATCTAATTGCATACTTGACCGTTGTAACAATTAGTCGCTGTAGTAACCGTTAAACATTAATGTCCATGATACCACCTGTGAATAATCGTGGACAGATTTCAACTGCTTCATTGGTGATTTCTGGGGAATTATTGCCGGATTATAGATATTGCCCAGCGTGGACCTGAAAGCGTCACGGTGATTAATTCATGATTACCAATTTCTAAAATGATCTACGGAGATGGACTCGGCAATGTTGTTCAGGGTTTATTTAGAAGGATAGCCTCAAAATCTCTTCTGATTGCAAAACAATTAGGTACGAAAGCCATCGAAGTTGTTCGTGATAAGTCTTTTGGCACTGTTGGTAATGTTGCTGGTAAAGCATTCTCGGCGATCAAATACAGACTCGCACGATTAGTACGATGAAAACCACAGCCAGTAAAACTGCCCAGCACCGAAGTAAGCATTCCAGTAAAACTGCCCAACACCGAGGTGATGCCACCAAGTGTCAGCAAATTAATAGATTACCTTGAGTGCCATCACTGACAAAACAACAAGCAGCCGACGAGATAGAACAAAACATAACCGCAAACCTAATACCGGGGAGTGGTCTGGTACGACAGTCGTTAAGACAACAACGAATATAAATAAAAATGTTCGAGCGTGTATCTGATCCAGCATTTGACATGGTCGCACCAGTCCTCAAAGACTATCTAGTGCGTTATTATCAGTATTATTCTTATGATGCACGTGTGCCTGACTCACGTGGACGAATCCAACTACAAGTTCAGCATACAAAAAGATATTTCCTGCCCGCCGAGGCATTTATTGAGATCGAAGTGAAACTTCTGAAAGCAGATGTTACAACATACGGAATTTTAGATCGAGTTGGTTTTGTTAACAATGGTGTTATGGCGTTATTTAACAGTGCCACATATATCATTGACGGACAAAACATTGAATCATGTCTCGATAACATTCACGTTGCCACGACTGTACCCGGTCTAGCAAGATATTCCGATGATTATTCAAGGTCCGATGTTCCGTCAATGATGTTTGCCAAAGATACCAGTGATTGCAATAACGTAACATTGAATGCCGCTGGAACTGAAGTTGCATCAATGAATGAAAATTTCAACCTGGGATTCTCAGCAAGCAGATCAATGTTAAACGGCGATGAAGAATTTTCTTATGTAATTCCGCTGTCACATATCTTTGGATTCTGCAGATGTGTTAGAAAAGTTATATTTTGTGCCAAACACAAGATGGTACTTGTCAGAAAAAAACCCAGACGACTCAATACAATTTATGTTGGTAAAGTGAGATTGACCCAACTTTCACTGTGTATGCCAGCAACATCGCCATCATTCGCTGAAGAGCAACAGCTGCTCTCTTTCATGGGCAACGGCGGTAAGTCAACGCTGTCATGGTCGACGATGACCACAGACCACAGACAGGGTCCAGAGTAATGTTGCTGGGCTATTCGCATGGCAGATAGCTCCACAGCAAGGAGTGTCGGAGCCACAACATATATTTATAGTGTTTTAGGAAAACGCACGAGTAGATTCACAAGAGCAAAACCCATTGGTGTTTGATACTCTCGAAGTTAGTGAAGTTTCTCTGTGAATAATCGGACATCAAGAACCATCCAAAGAAGTGTTAATGAATTTTGAAACAATCATGGTGCACGTGCGTATCATCGGTTGATGTAATTTATGGGGCGTGATCAGAATGTTGATTTTGGTTTGCAGAGCGGAAAAAGCATTGCTTATTTAAGAGGACCAGAATCAAACGATGACCCTGCAACGACGAAATACGTGGACAACAGCAACATCCCGATGATGACCTCGTTAATGGCAATCAATGATGGTTTGATCACGTTTAGATCTGAGTATAATAATCATAAAAACGCGATTTTGGATATTCGTAGAAACATAAATAGAACCATAGATTACTTCTTTGGAAATGCAAGAGTCGTCAACATTAAGCTTGCTGAAATCGCTGAACAAATCAAAGCGGTTGAAAATGGTGTAATTCACACGACTCCGTTCATCAGCACGGTATACACAGTCGCGTGTGGGTTTGCCATGTGATCACCGCAAAACAACTCCATGAAACATACCACTCAGGTTACCGGGGTGTACAGGCTCTCCGTGTTTAGCGCCGCTAAATTTGAGATATTCACTACATTTTCATGGTGTCATTCCACCGACAGATTTTCCGAACTGTCTCAGTCGTGTTAAATCAAAATGCCGAGGAAACACTTATACTGGATCCAAAAAGAAAAAGCTTTGCCTTCGTGGCGTACTGGTGGTGTCTGGAATTCGTAGCAAAAACACCTCAATTGGTAATTTAGTATATACAATAATGAATCCCACACAGTCCTTTCAGTATAATCAAGCATGTGCGTGGAAGGCATCGCTGGACGAAATCATCGACAAGCATATGACAAAACAAAATAAAAATATCGCAGACGAATCATTGTCGTCGACAATGTTATATACGCGGTTTCCTCACTGGTTGCTGAAACAACGACATTAATCGGCACATTATCAGCGACGCACGTGATACAAGCCCGTGGTTGGAATCGGTGTATCTGTTGTTCTCGGTGTTGCTGGTGTACTCAATATTATCGAGAAAATTATCTACATGTAGCAGTAAGAAATTGCACGAACACACAGAAATAACTTAGGCTGCGACATATATGTGTATAAATATATCATCGATATTGTCCGAGGGTTAAACCACGGTATAATATCAGACAATGAATTTGATGCAATTAGGGATATTATCGATATCACAAGAAGGCCAACACAGTTTCCGACGTTGCCAACGCTACATGTAGAATCCGCTGTATAGATAATAATGACGGCGGAAATAACCACACGACTGGAACGGATCATCGCTAATACAAGGCCGACGACGACCACAGAAATTTCAACAACGACAACACAGCTGGAATTTGATATTGGTTTTCCATCTCCGATAAAAGCTCCTAATGGTCACTTGAGATAGCACTGGCACAATTACGAGTTTATTATATTTGGCGAAATATTAGAGAAGAATCATTTGGTGAATTAGATGCCAACAATACACTGGTATTCTCGCATAAAACCAAGCCTGATGAGAATTGGCGGCCAACCCCAGATTGGAAAGTCGTCAGAGTACCAGCAGGATCATATCAAATCGAACAAATCAATGATGAACCTCACCAATAATTCTCCTACATGACAACGATCCGGATGGTGGTGGTCGTCATGTATCGCCAGGCATAGTCAATACCACGACAACGATTTCTGTAAATCCAGTCTGTGACGCAGTCGACGGTAGCTAAACCGCGTCTGGGCAAGCATTACAAGGGCACCAGCAGGGATATGTTCTTCACAGCTTTTCTCCGGATGTCAGGCAGGGTTATTTGATTGTGTTGGTGCCCACTAATCCTGTTTATTTACGATGTCATAATCCATCGTTATCACAAATACATTTTCGTCTAACCGACGAAGACGGTAATTTATTGGACTCACGTGGCGAAGAATTAACTGTTAGTTGGTATGTACGTGACAGACCGTGAACGACCTCTTTCAACCAATGACAACAACAAAATAAATTTACGTTCTTGTCTCGTTAATTTTGTTGTCGTTAATTTTTTCGTTTGGGCTATTCCTCCTTGGAGAATGCTTCTCATTCTGCGGAAATCTTAGATTCCAATACAACCTTTTTAGCTGTCGTGCACTTACAGCTGCTCGATTTTCAATTTGTCGCGATTAATCGGATGGTATTTTCTCAATGGCGCTTGCAAATGGAACAAAGTTAGCTATATCATGTTGTTCGTGTAAATCCGCTAATGACAATTCCATTTCACGCTAGAGAAATTTGATAAATCTGTACTCAGCCGCGAGTGTATATCTGCCCTCTCCACGTCGCAGCTATATAATCTCAAAATCATAGTATATTTTTTCAGCATCGAGTTGAATCGCGAGACCATCTTGCTGCAATTGTTCGATCGTAGAGATAATTTCGATAATATTTTTCTGCTTCATTATACAGCAAATGCATTTGTTTAATTAAAGATTTTATCTAGACCAATTCGATAACGTGTTCCTGGATCATGTAAACTTATCGTAATGAATCCATACGGAATTTTCTGAGCATATGTGACGAAATCTTTAAATTACTTATGTCCATGTCGCTGGGACACCATGTGGCATGAATATTTCGCAGTGTATGTGTATCAACACCGTTAAAAGTAACCTTAATATTACAGTTATCTCTGGTAACTTTGGGAATCTGTATATACCGCTGGGTGAGGTAAACATTATCTGGCTGGATTTGCTTATTTTTCAAGCATGACATCATCGTAAACCACTGGATTGTTGACAACCCTGTTAAGATCCTCGACGGACTGCGCTTCATCGATGTCTGTGATAAATTCAATAACATCGTCTTCAGCCGCTGAAGATTCATTAAATTCCTTATGAATATGATAGCATAGTTGATCCCATTGGATCCACCTGATTATCAGGTTGAGCAACAACAGTCTTTTACCGGACCCAGATAGACAAATTATAATAGCTCGAATGGAATCTGATATGCTCCAACAAAAAACGCTAACAAGAGTCATACGCTCTGAGGAACGAAGTTCCTCTACGTCTGTTACATTCAAAGCATGTCAGAGAGATATTTTCGCGTGTGGAGCAGAGACTGCTATCGATTCTGTTCACGGTAAATTGTCGTACGTCATTAGGAAAATATTTCCGCAACACTGTGTTACAGCATGCGCAGTGATTATTTTGTCGTTGTTTCGGCGTCATGACAAATTCCACATCCAGATCAAACTGGATAACATTTTTGTCATCTCGCTGATAACCAGCTATTCTTTTTTCTTCACTGTGTTGATAATTCCTGGTGACGTTATTGTTACTTGTGACGCTGTTGGCAACTGTAGTATGTAGACAACCCTGTGTAACTGAGATATTTTTGTTACTCTAGACACAGCCAGATCAACTAAATTTGACCATTCGATGCGATCATCGACAATCCAGATATTGTTATATGATATTGTTAATCCCTGAGACGAATGAATTGTTATTGCATATCCCAGACTAAAGCACGATGGGTTTGGTCGTGAAACGACTTGCGTCTCCGACGCTGACAACGCCTGTTGTACAGCCTCTACTGGAACATCGACGATATCATAAAGAACGAGTTTTTGTTTTGTCTTCGTTCCTGGAATACCAACAAGTATATTTTGTCTGCATGTATATGTTGGTCGATAACATAATGGAACTAGCTGATCAGGAAATTTGTCCTTGTGAAGCTCAAATAAATTGCGCTGAAGTGAATCACGGACGTTTCTCCTGGATACAACTATTAGATCATTAGGGCGCCATAAGTTCCAGAAATCTGACATTGGAATCTGATTAACGATGTTAGTTGTCGTAGTTATTCATCCTGTGATCGATTGTTGTACAAAACTTCTTTATAGTGGCTGACATAGTTGATCAAACATTCGTGTGGTGATTCGCCTGTAAATGGCGGAGGCTGTCTATGATCGCCACACATGATAACTGCAGAAGATTTTGTTAATAACCAATTAAGAAACATTTCTAAAACACCCTTGGATACTGTACAAATCTCATCCCATATAATTATTCTAGGGATGTATTTCTCACCCATTTGTTCGGGGATCCATGCATCACCTCGCCGTCTGAAGAAACTTTGATACGTGCACGCGCTGACACCACGATGTCTCATCTCTCTGGAAAGCCGGTGAGTTGGTGTCAACACAATCATGTCAGAGTTTTTAAATAATTCTATCGCACGTTTTCTTTACCAAAACCACTTGGGCTATTCAGAAAGACCATGCTATGTCTCGTGATTGGATCGTTTACTGACGGTGATGATGATGGTTCTGATAAATTGACATAAAAGTAATAAATAGTTGGTGTTTTAACGTCACGAGACTCTGAATATTTACTTATTTGCTCACGTTTTATTCGCCATGAAACCCAGTTGACACCGCTTGTGTTTTCTTCGATAAATGGCCCAAGAAGGTCTATTTTACAACGACTAATATAAAATGAATCCGTGACGACTCTAACAGCGCCCTTGGGAAATCTACTGATAATCGATAATAGGTCTATCGATGAGTAGGCGAGCATTGATGATCTCAGATGAGTAAACTGAGGAGAATTGTCTTCGTAGTAGATAACTATTGTACCTACGTTTTCTCCATCTTGTATGATTGCATTTATCCGTGACACCAATACTCCCCGCTCCGCTGTGTCCTTGACAACAAAATCAAATTTGACTGCATCCATGATTAATCTTGTACAACGGCGTGCATTATCAGATCATGAACCCCGAGTAAACTTACCGATAATTTTTCTGCACATATTTTTACCATCGTGTAATAACCAGACAGATTTTTTGTGATTTGTATCAAATTATTGCAGAGGTTATACTCAACGACTTTAAAATATTAGTATCCAACATATATCGCAATAGCACTACTGGAGCCCAACCACAATGACATTTTGCGCAACAGTCGTTGAGATTGACAGTGGTATCAGGTTTATTAAAATGACAACCGAACCAGATTGGTATAACCGAATGAATACTAGCTGAAAACTCGAATGATTGAATCTCCGCAAATCCAGTAAGATTGATATTTGGTAGTGACACATTTATTGCAACTCTAGTCATTTCATGTGTTGAATGACCGAATCGTGTGAAATAACGATGACACTCGCCAAGCCCAAGAAGAGCCGCCGGATAAGCTGCTACATTATCAACTGAGATCATATCGGATGGATCATATTTTGCATTCCAGAGACCACCATTGCCAAACTCAACACAAGATGGTGACACATCATCGAGAACTTATTTTGGAGTTGGACGCCAATTATTATTTTGCTGGGATATATGCGCCACAACGGACGACGCTGTAAAACATTTAACGTGTAAATCATCACCGTCGCAGTCATATTTTACCGCAATGGTTTTCATAGCTTGCTGGAGTGATTCGATTTGCTCTGCTGGAAAATATTTTGATATTAATACAGTTTCTGTACAAAAAGTAGCTAAAGGTATAACCAATTCTGCTACATCGAAGAGGCTCATCCAAAGAATAAAATTTCAGTATATTGATCTGTAAGCAACTACATATTCAATATCTTTTGTCAATAGTAATGATCTTCTATATTTTTTGGCGTCATTTTTTCACTTGGTCTTGTTGCCATTTAGTCAATTACCCCACCCCCACCTCACCCCGCTTGCTATGTTGTTCATATTGTGACTAAAAAAAATCAAATATAAATATTCATATTTTATTGCACATGAAAAGATAACATGATGTGTCACAGATAGCTTATGTTACTATTAGTTGGTCATTCCAACAGTTCCATGTAATTTTTTTAGTCAATTTTTCACCTCCCTCGGTCCGACATTAGGTCGGATCACCCCCTCCTGCTGCTAATATTGTTATTATTATCATTATTATTATATTTATTATTATTAGGGTATACATGCATGAAAAGACTCTTAGGCTAATTTAGGATTACTTTTTTCCATCAAAGTATTATATTTTCTTGTGCATAACGATGACTTAGCATGGAGATTCTTCGGAAGCCATAAATTCTAATTAATCTATAACTGTAACTTCCCCAATCAAAATCTCATACATGTTTCCATATTGTGTGGAATAATACTAAAGTCTGCGTTGGACGATGATGCAGTACCTGTCATTGTTTAATAACAACCATGTCCATACAGGTTTTGAAATACCAGTGGGATTCTATTTGATAAGGACAAATTTTCAGTTGTAAATTACATATAGCATATGATGCTCTTCTGTACGGCCAATAACATGGCAAGGATCACGAACTTTTTTTATTGCGATCGTTATCACCTTTGGTTCCGTCAGGGGCATGTTGCATTTTACTTACAAATATCGGGTTTTAATTAATTAATTTTAACTTACCTAAGGCTAGAAACTTCATTGTTGTAGTATTCTATTGATTGAAACCGATATTCCTGCAGTTTGTCCAAGACCAGCAAACGTAGTTCAACTGAATATGTGATTTTACACAAACTAAACATTTCAAGCACGGCTTTGGTCCAGTGTTTCCCATCTAGAGCCACACACATTTATTTCTTCGGTGACCCATTGATATGTATTATATTATAGATACATTTTTCTTATTAAATAAATTTCATCTGAAATAAACAGAAAAAACGACCAAAGACAAATTACTGAAACATCTGAATAAACTAATGATTATATAGCCTCAAAATATATTGTGTGGCTTATTTCGTGATATTGTGTGACTTATTTCGTGATATTATGTGACTTATTTCGTGACATTTCGTGACTTAGGAGCAAGAGGCAGGGAGGGCGAATCCTACAACCTTTTTAGGAGGGTTATTTTTGAAAAATAAAGCTTCCTACAGCAATGAAAATACAAGGTGAATAACGTCAAACTTAAGAATCTAACCGACCGAGACTTCTTTAATTGGGCAACCTCATTTTGTTACTTTATTTTTGACGTTTGTATTTTCGTTTTTATGGCCTGTTTGTTTATCTGTAGGACACTCACTCTTTGTCGTCGCCCTCCCTGCTGCTGTGTCTCTCAACCCAAAATTTTATCGAGACCTATACGATATCGCGACCGAGGATCATGCAAAATTATAGTGATATATCCGTGTTGGGTAGCTTGCGCTTTTGAGAAGAAGTTTTTAAATATAATCATATCCATATCCCTTGAACACCAAGTCTGATGAATGTTTCGCAGAGTATGTGTATCAACTCCATTAAACACAACTAAATGATTACAATTATCTCTGATAACTTCCGGTATTTGTGTATATCGCTGAGTAACATATATTACATCAGTATTTTTGTGCCTACCTCTGGAAAATATCCGAGCTGGATTTGATTATTTGTCCAGCATCACATCGTCGAATACTACCAGATTATTAATAAATCCATCGAGGTCATCTACAGATGGTGATTCATCAATATCGGTGATAAAATCAATAATATCATTATCGTCTCCATCCGACGACTTTGCTTCTTCATTAAAATATTTAAGTACATAATAGCATCGTTGATCATCTGCAGATGGTGCCACTAAATACAACTTACCCCACTTGAGCCATCTCATTATCATATTAAGCAACAATTGCGTCTTACCAGACCCAGATGGACCTATATAATTGCTATGATAGAATGTGGTAGCTCTGGATGATTCTTGATTGGCTCTTGCTTTCGTATCGCTGAGAAGTCAATTATATCCATGTTGTAGAAATATAATAAATAATATGGATTTATATTGTGTTCGATGCATAGCATCCACCCCCACCGGTGGAATAACAACAATAATAACAAAAAATAAAAAGCGTGCGCTTACAGGCAAGTGTGTAAAATGTGGTACAAGCAAATACATATTTATTTCGTCTCGTACGAAAACAGGTGGCGATATCGCTGCTTCAATGGGAAAATTACCAGGGACTCCATGGGCTAACTACCCAGAAGAAAAGCAACTTCCTGAATATAATTATTGTGGTCCTGGAACCCGACTTGATATTCGTCTTGACGAACGAGACCAACCAAAACCTGGAGAGTATCCAATAAATGCGATTGATCAAGCGTGCCACATTCATGATGTTGAGTATAAAAATCCAGATTTGCAAAAACGCATATTGCAGATGTGAACTTGAGACACACGTTAAAATCTGTAAAAATAAATAACTCTCTCAGAGAATCATTAGCTAATTGATTGGTAAGATCCGCGATGAAAGGTAAACTAATGCTAGGGGCCGGTAATTAATCATAGATAACTATTATAATAGAATCGATTTATTATAGCCCAAGAGGATATTGGAGGGGTAGAGCAGCGATTAGTAAACTTGCTGATGCGGCAAATGTCACAGGTTCTGTTGCTGGAAATTGGTTAGCACGACAGGCAATATGGCAAATTCAGTATGCACATTTTGATGTCATCGCTCACAGTGAAATTCAGGCAGACCTTTTTTTTTTTTTTGCCGCATGGTACTATTAAAACACTTAGACGTCAATCACGCACATACAAATACGCGTTAACTGTCGTTGGCGTTGCAAGTAGATATAAAGAAGCAGAACCATGATCACGAAAAACAGCAACTGAAGTTGCATCTGCTTTTGAACGAATTTATAAACGATGACCTTTGTGATGGCCACAGCTACGACAGGCTGATCCTGGCAAAGAATTTCTTGGTGTAGTAACGTCGATAATGAAAACACATAACTTCAAAATCAGACGAGGACATACCGCAATTCATCGCGATCAGGCAATCATTGAACGATTCAATCGAACACTTTCTGAGCGGTAATTTGAATATCAGCATGCGCAGGAAATATATCTAAATAAAATTCTGACAGACAAAAGATCTCCTGAATGGGTTGCAAGAGTACCAAGTGTGATAGCTGCGTTAAATAATGAAATTACTCGTGCAACTTCTATGAAACCCACCAGCGCGATCACAAAAAACATATACCAATACGACGACATAACTCTTTCTCAAAACAACCAGAACTATGTAATGTGACTGTAAGATATTTATATGAACCTGGTGAACTTGAAGGGGGTAAGAAAAGAGCAACTGATCCTATTTGGAATGTGACCACACATAAAATTTCCAGCGTGGTAAGATCTACGGATAGACCTGCAATCTACAGACTAGATTCAACTGCTTCTCAAGGTGGATGTATACGTGAACAATTACAAGTAATTCCCAAGGATACACAATTACCACCGCCTTCACTTCTGTAAAAGCAGAAAATTAGCTCCTCGAAGTTGAATGCACTCAAGACAGGTCAACATCACATTTTCGCGTGTGTGACCGAGATTACTAATTATTCTAACCACGATAAACTGTCTTGGATTATTATTCGAATACTGCCACAACATTACTGTGTTACAGCTCGCACAATGATTATTTTGCTGTTGTTTCAGCGTCATGATAAATTGAATATCAAGATCAAAGTCACGTTTATTTTTATTTTTTATTTTTTGTCAGATCGCTGGTAACGAGCTAATTTATTCTTTACTATATCATCGCATTCTACGATAACCCCCTTCGTAGCTGAGACAATCTTCTGACTCTCGACACTGCTAGATAAAGTAAATTTGACCATTTGGTCCGATCGTCGAGAATCCAGACATTTGTATCAGAAATAGTCAACCCTTGTGACGAATGAATCGTTATAGCATATCCTAGAGTCCACGGAGATTTGTCCATCGTTAACGCGATCTCAACAGCACTCACAGGAACAACAAAAATATCATTAAGAACGAGTTTTTGTTTCTTCCTTGTCCCTGACAATGATCCAGGAATCTCAAATTCAATATTTTGTTTGCGTGTGTCTGCTGAACGATAACACAATGGCACAAATAGATCTGAAAACCTTTCTTTATGTAACAGAAATAATCGTTGCTGAAGTGTATTAGGAACTATCTTCAGACTTGCAACTGTCAAATCAGCAGGCCGCCATAAATTACAAAAATCATTCATCGTAATGTCTGGAATTATTTCACGCCTTATTTCACATTGAATCTTATCTGGCTGCAGTCTGATCAATCTTTTAAACTCTTTCAGCGGTTCATCAATAGCTCTATGATCATCAGTTATCTCTTCATAATAAACTACGAACTTTTTCAGCCATTCATGCGGAGATGATCGAAGAAAAGATGGTGGTTGACAATGATCACCACACATGTTAACAGCAGTATTTTTTGTCAACAACTAATCAAGAAATATTTTTAATACCTCCACAGACACTGTATATATTTCATCCCAGATAATAATCTTAGGGATATATTTCTCACCAATTCGCCAGGAGTCCATCTATTTCCCTTCCATCAGAAGAATCTGTGATAAGCATGAGACTTAAATCCTCTTTCGCACATTTCTCTGGCGATTCTATGTGTCTATGTGTGGGTGTCAAAACAACCATATCAAAATTTCGAAATAATTCGATCGCACGTGTTGTTTTACCAGAACCTCCAGGTCCATTGAGATGAACATTCTTATGTGTGGCCACAGGATCATATACAGATGGAGCCGATGAAAGTTTTGACATCTGTTTATTTTTGTAATATATTTCCTTCGATTCAACGTTGGCAGATTCAGAATAACTAAGTACATTTTCTCGTTTTATTCTCCATTCGCCCCATGATGCATCAGTGCTGATATGTAATTGTTCAGCAATCCTGCGTATTTTTTATTGATATAAGATGAGTCTGTTGCGACTCTAACCGCGGTATCAGGAAATCTGTTTGTGATCGATGATAAATTTATCGAAAGGTACGCGAGCATCGAGGATCTTAAATTACCAAACTGTGGCGAGTCACCATCAGTGCAGGTTACAATTGTACCTAATTTAGTTCCGGCCGATAAATTAAATATTACTTCGACTTATAAATGTGCTTCTCTCCGTTGTATCAGCAATTATAAAATCGAGTTCAGCATCGTCTATAGTTAATTTTGTACGATATCGTTTATGATCATATGATCCTCCTTACGTAAATTTACCAATTATTTTTTTGCCAAGATCTTCTGGCAGTTTATTTTCGAGATCGGCATTGTTCGGATTTTCATCAGGGGAATATTTCTTTTCTTGTGGTAACCAAACTTGTTTCTGCGGACGATATGATATAATTGCTTCAATTACAGTTAACGATATCAATATTTTTACATCAAGCATATATCGTAATAAAATATTGGAGCACAGCCACGTTCGCTAAAATGTTTTCCAAACCAAATAGCGACAACCGGATGAAGGTGTTTCGGTGCAAACTCGAATGATTCATTTCATCCAAATCCAGTTAAATCAAAATCTGGTAAGGGTCCTTTTATCGCAAATCTGGTCATCTCGTGTGTTGGATGTCCAAATCGCTTGAAACACTCAGAACACTCACCCGCTCCAAGAAAACGTCTAGGATAACATGCTACCATATCAACCGAGATAACGTCTTTGTAATCGTATTTAGTATTCCATAATCCGCGGTGTCCGTATTCCATACAACTACGTTGGACATCTTCAAGAAATTCCAATCGTGTTGGTTTCCATGAATTTTCCTTCTGAGCTGAGTGAGCAGCACCTGACAAAACGGTAAAACAATTACTGAGTAATCGTTCGATAACATCAGTATCGTTTGTGTATTTCAAGGCAAGATTTTTCATTTCGTCGTGGATAAATATCTCCATTAGGCCGTACAAACTGATCAAAGTTCACAGATTCTGAACTTTGAAAACATGGATATTGGGTGGCTCTTACTGATATTTTCTGATAAAATCGAACATATCACCGTTATAAAATTTAACAGTTCGATTTCGTGGAAATATTGTTATGTCCACGCGTGTGCGTTATGATCAATAATCTCTATCGGAGCTCCATCTTTTTATATTTCGATTTGAACAAAATCTCTCCGTTAATTTCTTCACCCTTATTGAGAATCTTATTTTTTTTTTCAAGTTCGGCAACGTCGCTGATAGACGCTCCGGTATCTTTAACTGTTTATGCCGACTTATTTAGTTTTGTTAATACTCGTTATCTTATATTCAATGCCGGGGGAAACAAAATATATTTTTGTTATAGGGATATCTACGAATGTTTCCACGGACTAATCAAAGATGGATTTGTGATCGATCATATTGATTCAGATCTGAAAAATAATTCTATAAGTAATTTCGGTTAATTACACAGAGTCCGAATTGCAAATTTGGCAAAAATGGCAGGAATAATTATAAGTCTCCAAAATCAATTATATCCGTGAATATGGAGACAGGCCAAGGAGAAAAAAGAATTTCCATCGATATATGCAGCTGGCAAATATTTCGATATTTGCCGGTCTTCAATATATTTTGCCTCAAATAATATATATAGATCAGCATTTTCGAAGAAACATAAACAAAAAATAACATTTTAGTATTACACACCGCAAGATTTGTGAAGGGAGATAACTCTGTCAGAGTCTTCTGACTTCGTCCCTGATAAATTCCGAAAAACAAGAAGTATATCGTTCACAAGTTTGATGTGCATTATACATGCCTCTTCTGCGTGCAATCCAGGTAAGTTATTTTTAGATCTTCCTGGTAGGATAGTTGTATATACAATAGACCTGCGTGTACACTCAATGGTTTGTTTAGCCTCCGCTCAGGAGGTCACGCAACATTCCAGTCTCTGGTATTTAATGTCACAACATTCCCACACTAGCTAGCTACCGATTTTGTTGTTTACAGTAAATCTGCGCTGCATGGACTTTATTCAGTATACTGATCGCTTGTAGAAATTGCTCGTTATGTAACTTCATATTAATGTTTCAGACATATATCTGTAAGGATGATCCGTGATGCAGTGCTAACGTAGCGGATTCTCATACTCGAGGTCTGGCGTTCCAATCCCGTGACAAATTAATCAGAATAAAAATAGAAAAATGCAAATATTTCTGAACCAGAATAAAAATATAAAAATAAAAATATTTCTGAATCCTACCAAATTTATAAAATCGATGGATTATTTGGTACTCCAAATCAAGAAATCCGTCAGAATTTATAAAATGGTAGGGGGTATTTGGTACTTAAAATCGAGAAATCCTACCAAATTTATAAAATCGATGGGGTAAGAGGTACTCAAAATCCTACCGAATTTTCTCAAAAAATAAAATTTCATTATAATAAATATTTTGAATCAGAATAAAATATAAAAAAATTTCATTATAATAAATATCTCTTAAATCCGACAGAAATCACAATTTCGATGGGGCAATTACCCGTTAAATCTAGAAAATCCGACTGAAATCAAAATTTTGATGGGGCAATTACCCGTTAAATCCAGAAAATACGACTGAACTCATAATTTTGATGGAGCAATTACCAGTTAAATCACAATTTCAATGGGGTAACAAATAAATTTTATGATAAAATTTATATTTTTATATTTTTCTTCTGATTCTGATTCAGAAACATTTTTATTTTAAACAAATATTTATTACATAATGAATTCCGAAAATTTTAATGCAATTACTTCGGAGATTAAAAAATTAAATGATGAGGATGTAGAATTATCTGAACAATTGGACCCTAAAAAAAATCACAAATGAACGGAAATACGATGAGAGATATACACTAGCAGCTGAATATAGATTTATTAAATTACTTCAACAAGCCGTCAAACAATCTCTACTTTATGTAGGTTATGATGGGGATATTCAAAAATTCGTTTCACTCGCAAGCGCAATTGAGAAAGTTAGATCAGAATTATCACGCGAATACGGAACAAAAAAGATTATGAGCTCACGTGTAGGACAGCTGAAAAAATTTATGTACGATTGTAAACTCACTGACGAAGTCACTGACGAAAATCGAGAGGGATTGTGAAAGTGAATATTGTATTTATTTTTATTCTGACACAGATTCAGATTATGATGTTTATTTCTTTTCTGATTCAGATTTATTCAGATTATACTATTTAGTTTTATTCTGATTCCGATTATAATATTTATTCTGATTCTGATTCTGATTCAGATTCAGATTATAATATTTATTCAGAATCATAAATATTCAGACTATAGCAACTGATAATGTTGGCTCATGAACTATAATAGCGTTTATAGATTCTTTTTCTGTGATAGATTTAATCCTGCGTTGGAATTCACTATTAATCAGTTCTATTTGTTAAGTGCCCGTGGGAATACCAACAACTTGCCAATCTGGAGTTTATGTTTATAAGAAAACACTAATGAGTGGTTTACTGGCAATCCACCAAATGACTTTGATTTGATATTAGGCCAGCTGTAATATACTCGCAATCGTGCAAATGCTATTTCTTTGGTTGGAATTGCCGTTGGAAAGTTAAAGTCGAATTCAGGATTGGTTGAGCTCACTGATATTATCGCGGTTGTTGGCGGTGTTGTGTTAGCGACGATTTGTTGTAGTAATTCTTGTGACGTAGTCATTATTATTTACTTCCTGATTTAAATTAAAGCGACTCTGTCAAAGGGGTTTGATTTCCAGTTGCTCATGGTAAACCTTAATCATTTCTGCGAATTCCTGATCTGATATTATTCCATCATTGAGCCCTGATGATATCAGCGATGATAATTTGGCGTGTGCGTGTGTTGCCGCTAATAGCAACGTTGTATATTCGTGCAATTTAGCAGCCGCACACGTAGATATATTGTTTCCGATGATATTAAGAACACCAGCGACACCGTCTACAATTGCAACACCAAACCCTGTTACTGGTGCTATTATGTATGATGCTGATAATGATCCGATTAATGTTGCTGTTCCAGCGACGACTGCGGATGCAGAATATACAATAATGTCAGTAACAACCATACGTCTACGGTATTTTTGTAGTTTTACTGTATAATCATCAATTATATTTTGCAGTTGGGTCTGCAACAAACACACTTGCTCGTATCTGAAACGTTGCGCTGTAACAAAATCAATCGATTGGTTCGTTATATAATTTAGGTAGGTGGTACTTTAGCGACTAGTTCAACACACCAATAGTAAATCAAGCAGAGGTTTCGTTTCTCGGGTGTCACTGTAAATATTTCCTCGCTCGTTTTGATTCAGTACTACTAATATAACAGATGTAGTACTGAGTGAAGAACGCCGTTGATTATCGATGT
>JAECUM010045893.1:0-14005 GCA_016617855.1 Megalonaias nervosa
GGTATTTGTTGAGCAGTCCATTTTTAGAACAGTTATCAGTTAAAGTTTCTTCCATTTGAAGTTTGTTCCTTATATTCAACTTTACCATAAACATGCTTATCCAAAGTCTCATCTAAATCTTTACCGACAATTTCAGCAATTTAGCTGTATGCAAATTGATCACAACAAATAGACCCAAAATAGATGGATTTTGCAGAAGATAAAAGTAATCACGAAAGAAACAAAACAACGTAACATAATATCAAAATAAATTTTTAAAAATACCATAGAAAATTTGACATGCAATGATACAGTTGCACTTAAAATTACATTGATTTGGAGAAATGGAAGGAATAAAATATATTTTGTAAGTGCAAGATGCACCGAAATATCAAAACCATTTGTTACGTATATATAATTAAATTGCTTGTGTGTTAGTTTTAATTTTTTTTTTTTTTCATTACATTTTATTGTAATGATTATTGAATGGATTCGAAATTCTTTTTCAGTAATTCGATATTTTCTTTTAGTAAATGTTGTTTATCTAAGACGTAAAACGTGTTACATGAGAATTATTTTTAGTTAACCTAGTTCGTCTTGGGTTGGGAAGTTCGTAAACAGGCAGTTAAAATGATTGGTCAGTATCAAGACCATACTTTCCTTGCGTGATCACCATGTGTAAACGTTTTTTTCTTATTGGTTCTTAAGTGGGGCTACACTGGTGTACGTGATAGATTTCTTGTAGTAAGAGACCACATGACCCATCTCGCGAGACTTGAAATGATGTTTCTGGGGTTTAAATACGCATTCTTAATATTTTTCTGTCAGAGTCGTTTTAACATCTTGAAGGAACGAGGTGGTTTTTTTTATTTGTTGCCAGATTGTTTGTTTTTCATCTGATTTTTGGATTTAATAATTTATTCTCCTGGAAACTCAACAAGTTGACTTTCTTATAAAACGTTCTGAAAGATATTCATGGAAATATATTCTGGAATTATTCGCAAACAAAAACTGTGATTCAATTGAGGAATTGTTGATATTCATATATGGACCACATCTGACGTCATCGCCTTCCATATTTGTACCTCGTCGAGATTCGAACCTGGATTCTAATAGAACTATTTAGTGACAGGACTTGTATTTTTCATTCTTAGGATTAAATTTTGGATTATATTCACAAACCGTAAGTCCTATTTACCAATTTTTCCATTGTTTTCTAGGGAAATAAATTATTTTGTTAAAATATACAGAGCTTGTTGACTTCACTCTTTTCTTCTGTTACATTTGTACGAGCCTACACGTAACACATTATTAAATGTAATAATATTAACAGTAACATCTCCAATTTTGCTAATTTTATCAATTACAATGTGCATGCGTTAGGGAGTTGAAAGAAGACTACATGACAACGAACGGAATGATGCACTTTACAGATAACATTTAAACATATAAATTATTGTTTCTTGCAATCAACAGAAGCACTATTCAAACGATTACGTAGAAAGTGTTTAATGCACTACATTGAATAAACAAACAAAACTGATAGGAAATTAAAAAATTACTGCGATCACATTAAGTGGATGCCTTGAAATCGTGCATTGCTCTTATTGCACACGATTGCAAAATATGCTGCTGTTATATCTATGTATTGAAATTTTTTAAACATATAAACAACTCAAAATATGTCATTGAAAATCTCATCAGTGAAAAAGTTAGTTTCAAAAACTACGATTCTTTATTAGTTTTCTGTTTCTATTTCACCTTTTATGGCTTTCAACCATTTGTAAAGCTGTTATAACTAGATTTCTTATATTTACTGTTTGACCAGTTAACACATTTCTTTATTGCTTTTATCAGAAATTC
Source organism: Megalonaias nervosa (assembly GCA_016617855.1). Classification (NCBI taxonomy): domain Eukaryota; kingdom Metazoa; phylum Mollusca; class Bivalvia; order Unionida; family Unionidae; genus Megalonaias; species Megalonaias nervosa. The sequence continues at coordinate 1,843 of JAECUM010045893.1, forward strand.
AATAAAATGATTTATATCGAGATCGCTATCATCAACTGCTTTTGTACAATTGAGCCGTTTTTGATTTAAAGTCAAATTATAGAACAAAGAGTATTTGAAATGTCTTGATTTTATGTTTACGTTTTACCATGTTTCATTGCCTGTAAAATTCTAACTCTTATTTGCTGAATTATTTTAATTATTATTCGGTATTATACTTATTCGTAAATTTATTTACATACATTTTGCTTTCTTCCTCCAATATTTAATGTTTTCGAAAGCAAGGCTTACAATAAGTGAGTCTATAAACAGTAACGATATTTTATATTGCACTTTATGCATGGTTGGTCCTCAATTAGTATGCACCTTTTCCAGTTAAATTCAAACTTCCATAATTTACTTCTGAAATCTTTCAGCATAATTTTAATATCAGTTACAGATGAAGCATGCTTAGTCAAAATATTAAACATGCATGTAAATAATTTTCAAATTAATCTTAAAACCGTATGTGTATTAGTTGTTATTTGTATTGCAAGCAAATGGAAGATGGTCAGAGAAACAGTGGGGAAACTTCAAAGTTTGACATATCAGCAGAAACAATAATTTGGCAAAAGAAGAAAAATTCACGCAGGGATGATCTAGGATATCAGCTTGGAAAGCGTTTGCACTAATTTTAAAAGCCTAACGTCACGACAGTTCAATCAAAAGCGAAAAACTTTCATTGTGAATGAATGAACTCTAAATATTACATTTAGCTCCATCAAAATTATTACTTGATAAGTTCTGTAATTGTCTTATTCGGATTAAATGTTAAAGAAAGACATTTTAAACGTTCTACAGCCAAAATGCCACCTCAAAAAAAGGTTATATTATTTATGAAGAGGGTATATCCATTTCCCGAAATGCCTTGAAAGAAGCGAAATTTGGTATTTAATAAATGGCACGCGAGTCAAACAACATAACTAGCAGTTTACCATAAAACTCAGCCCTTATAGTTAGTTACAGCATTCTTTGCAGAAAAAATCTCAAAAAGACAAAACAGTTAAGAAACAAGTTAAAAAATGTTTACGTGTGGATCTGAGGAGGATAATTACTTTCAATATTAAAAAGCAAACCAGAGAAAACAAACAGTACGTTAAAGTTAAAAAATTCTAACAAAATAGCCAAATAAAAATCTGATAAATCTGGTACATCGCCTATATATATGTTCATTTGTTACACCTACATGGAGAGATAGAGAAAAAAATACTAAGTGCATCACCTAGGTATGCACATATTGCCACCTGCCAAAAATTGCATTGCATGAGCATGAACTAAACTAAGAATGATTTGGATAGTAAGATCGAGCATTAGAGAGGTGTGAGAAGAAAGCCTAACAATGCATACAAATTCTTAAACTGGGTAAATGGAAATTATTTTAGGTATAGCAGCCGCTATTGGTGAAGCTGCAGCAACATTAACATGGTTATAATTCCTCTAGCCGTTAGCGGATTCGCTTCCAAATAACTAGGGTTTTACTGTTAAAGCTTTCAACGACAAGCTAAGATACAAAAAAATTTGAAAAAACAGTGAAATGGTAACCTCGGAGTGTAGATTAAGTTGTTTTTATGAAACGGTGATTAGGACAATAATCGATAATGAAACAAAAGCATAATCAGTTTTAGCATTATAGTTACCGTGTATAAGACACACTGAGATATAAAATGCAATATGAAAGAAAATATATAACGCTAATAGCCAAAACATTGAAGAATTATAATAAACAGCAAAAGAAGAGAAATACATTTGTTGCCTACATATCGTTTAGAAGCTTACAATTACCGCAAAGTTGGAGGAAACAACGCAAATAGAAAATATGTATATACTGGTTGTTTGAATGCTAACTGTTTAAGTTACACTGCATAAATCGAAAGTATGTTGCCCTTTAAGTAAGATCTGCAAAACAAAGTTACAAATATAATTCATAACAATGAAAGTAAATTATCTATTTCATTAAACAGAATATATTTTGTTATCTGATATTACAATATTTAAAATCATGAAATACATTTTATTACATCAACGATATAAATAAACAAAATTGATTTTATTCATAGTGATTTATAAAACATTCAACAGCACATAGGTAGAATCAAAAAGGAAATTACTGCTAATAACAACAATGAACAAAGTATTAATACTGTTTAAAATACAATTAAAATTGTTGTCAATCCTAGCAATAATTATTCGGATTCAGTTTTTCAATTTTGAAAACCTAAACATTTATACAATATCTCCGACTAGATGAGTAACACTAATACAACAACGATTATTAGTCAGATTTAATAGAATCGCTACCAAATGTAATCTTTTCCATGGTGACTTTCTTCAATACAATGATAATAGTCGTTACAAATAATTACAAATAGGCGCCATAAAGAGGTTAAATATTCGTATTTAAGAGGACGATGTGTTATGACTCTATGGTCTATAACTAAGTAACATAAAAGAGCGAAAACCAAAATGTTTTGAAAAATTCAACAATAATTTATTTCCCAAGAATACAAAGTGAAAATTTTAAAGAACCTGCAGTATTGTGAATCAAATCCCAAATAGTCCTAAAGGTTCTATCAGAAGCCCACACGTATAAAATTCAAACTGAATTTCAGTGATAATCTAAATAAGTTCCAGTATTGAATGTGTTGATGTTCATGTAGTTTGGAGCGTGCTAACCTGCAAGCGGCCTCGAGTGTGGCGGTGTGCTAGAGTATTTTGATGTATCACAATAATATAATCCAAACTGTTCTTGTCTGAATTCACATTATTCCAAATAATGTTTCAGTCAAAGAATATTATTAAAGAGATCTTTGTATTTTCAGTGAATAATAATTTGAATAAAATAAATTCACCCAAAGGAAAAACTGAAATCATCAATAAGACTGATCCTACTTCAAACTTTTAGGCAAGAATGAGTAATTTATCATGCAATTAACATGATATAAGATATTAAGACACAATATGAAGTCCAGATGCCGGTCAGCCAGCTCTCGAAGATATTCAAAGTTGTCAACGCGTTTTAGGAATTTCCACGTGGAAATCCAAGACCTAGACCCAAATAGACATGTTTACGTCCAAATATAATGATTTGAACATATAACCTAAAATCATGGAGAAATATTAGCTATGCAATTATGTTGTTTAAAAAATAAATGTTACTGGTCAGTACAACATGGAATACAAATATACAAAACATGTTGTCTTTAAGAAAAACCAACAAATAATACAAACTAACTATAGAGAATAGATGGAAAAGTAACAGCTTTTCACGTTATGACTGTGACGTATTAGTATCATAATGTTCTCTGAAAGCCAAATCTGAGTCTGAATGCGAGATATCATGTATCATTTCTCTTCACCTTGCGACAACTTTGGTCTCACAGTAAGTCTCAAGAAGACAAAGGTTATCCACGAACCTGCACCAGGAAAGCCTTGCATAGAACCTACCATCACAGTAAATTGACAAATTCTCCCCGCAGTGGACAAATTCACCAGTAATTTGTCAGTATACAGACACGAGGAGTTTGCATGGATGAGTGTGGCCTTTGGCAATTCTGATTCTACCTGATTTAGTTTTGAAACTAGAATCATGAGTTAGTGTAGCTGAACTAAATGATGAGATCAAGTTTTTTTGTCGACATTCGTCAACTCTTCCAAAATATCGCTACTTTCATGACATATTAGATTATAAGTGTAATTATACTATTCTGTTATTCGCAATTTATCTATTTAAATATTATTATTGTTTAGTCCGTCTGGCTATTTATCCGTCCATCTATCATTCACACTTTCGTTTCCGGAGAAAAACTTATCAAATATTTAATTTCCCCTTCATATTTTTGTAAACTTTCTATAAATTAAATATTTAACAAATACTGCTTTATCCTAAAAGACATTTTGACGACGTGGGCATATTAATGACTGTCATTTCTTGTTGTCATGGAAATCGCACTACTCACGTAAGCTTCACATTTCTTTAGAATTGTACAATGGCTTGTACGTTCATGTAAGTAATGTCTGCAGATATTCACATGTAAAGTTTAATTTGTATTTGCGATAGAAATGAGGATTGTTATAGCAACTTTAGATTTACTATTATACAGCTTTAAATGAAAGGGGTTTACATTGTTAACTTCAAATGAAACAAAGCGTGTACAATGGGTGATGTAAATCTTTAAGTCATCGACTTTTACCCAAATGTTTTAAAAACACCAAGGAATGGGAGACAAAACAAATTTATTGAATGACTCTTCAACATTTTATAAAACTGCTGTCAGTGTTACAGATGCACTTAAGTTAATGAAAAACGTTATGAAATTCTTCTTTTATAGTTAAATTTAGAAATTAATTTCTGAAGCTAACTCAAGTTAACTTTCAGAACAAGAGGCTTTGGACATTTGTCTGCTATACAAATACATTATTTTAAAATGCACCAATTTATGTCCGTAAATTCATCTGAAGAAAAACAATAGAGATTAAAATTTAATGTATGACCTGCTGATCAACAAAAAAGCACATTCAATGTCATTACTGACAATCCATATGACCGACGAGCCATCCACAATCCATATGCCCGACGAGTCACCTACAATCCATATGACGGATGAGTCACTCACAATCAATATGCAAGACGAGTCATGTGTTTATAGCAAAAAAAGAAAATGTACATCGTCCAGAAAGAATGTCCAAATTTGGAGCTCAATTTGATATTGATGTCTAAAGGACTAACGTCAGATCACTGCATACTTAAATGTTCAAATCTGGAGTTAGCTCTAAAACTGGCGTCTGAAGTAGATGAGTGCTCAATCGGACGTTAAAATTCAGAGTTTTATCTGACATTAGTGTAGAGAATTTTCCTTTTAATCCTGTCTATATCAGTTAAGAGTAAAAAACCTGGGAAACACATATCTTCAATAGAAAAAAAAAATAAGATGAATGACAATTACATAATTGTTTATTTTTATTATTTCGTCATTCTGAATTTCTCAATTACTTTTGCTAGGATTTCCCTCAGTAAATGCATGTAGATGTAAAGTATAGCTTTTTGTTCCATACAGCAATCCTTGACCACGTTTTTCCTTGTCGATGTTTGTTCTATACAGCAATCTTTGGCCACGTTTTTCCTTGTCGATGTTTGTTCCATACAGCAATCTTTGGCCACGCTTTTCCTTGTCGATGTTTGTTCCATACAGCAATCTTTGGCCACTTTTTTCCTTGTCGATGTTTGTTCCATACAGCAATCTTAGGCCACGCTTTTCCTTGTCGATGTTTGTTCCATACTTTGTTCCATTCAGCATTCTTTGCCACGTTTTTCCTTGTCGATGTTTGTTCCATACAGCAATCCTTGGCCACGTTTTTCCTTGTCGATGTTTGTTCCATACAGCAATCTTTGACCACGTTATTCCTTGTCGATTTTTATTCCATACAGCAATCTTTGACCACGTTGTTCCTTGTCGATGTTTGTTCCATACAGCAATCTTTGGCCACGTTTTTCCTTGTCGATGTTTGTTCCATACAGCAATCTTTGACCACGTTTTTCCTAGTCGATGTTTGTTCCATACAGCAATCTTTGGCCACGTTTTTCCTTGTCGATGTTTGTTCCATACAGCAATCTTTGGCCACGTTTTTCCTTGTCTTTGTTTGTTCCATACAGCAATCTTTGACCACGTTTTTCCTAGTCGATGTTTGTTCCATACAGCAATCTTTGGCCATTTTTTTCCTTGTCGATGTTTGTTCCATACAGCAATCTTTGACCACGTTTTTCCTTGTCGATGTTTGTTCCATACAGCAATCTTTGGCCACGTTTTTCCTTGTCGATGTTTGTTCCATACAGCAATCTTTGGCCACTTTTTTCCTTGTCGATGTTTGTTCCATACAGCAATCTTAGGACACGCTTTTCCTTTTCGATGTTTGTTCCATACTTTGTTCCATTCAGCATTCTTTGGCCACTTTTTTCCTTGTCGATGTTTGTTCCATACAGCAATCTTTGGCCACGTTTATCCTTGTCGATGTTTGTTCCATACAGCAATCTTTGACCACGTTGTTCCTTGTCGATGTTTGTTCCATACAGCAATCCTTGGCCACGTTTATCCTTGTCGATGTTTGTTCCATACAGCAATCTTTGACCACGTTATTCCTTGTCGATGTTTATTCCATACAGCAATCTTTGACCACGTTGTTCCTTGTCGATGTTTGTTCCATACAGCAATCTTTGGCCACGTTTTTCCTTGTCGATTTTTGTTCCATACAGCAATCTTTGGCCACGTTTTTCCTTGTCGATGTTTGTTCCATACAGCAATCTTTGGCCACGTTTTTCCTTGTCGATGTTTGTTCCATACAGCAATCTTTGACCACGTGTTTCCTTGTCGATGTTTGTTCCATACAGCAGTCTTTGACCACGTTGTTCCTTGTCGATGTTTGTTCCATACAGCAATCCTTGGCCACGTTTTTCCTTGTCGATGTTTGTTCCATACAGCAATCTTTGACCACGTTTTTCCTTGTCGATGTTTGTTCCATACAGCAATCTTTGGCCACGTGTTTCCTTGTCGATTTTTGTTCCATACAGCAATCTTTGGCCACGTCTTTCCTTGTCGATGTTTGTTCCATACAGCAATCTTTGGCCACGTTTTTCCTAGTCGATTTTTGTTCCATACAGCAAACTTTGGCCACGTGTTTCCTAGTCGATTTTTGTTCCATACAGCAAACTTTGGCCACGTTTTTCCTTGTCGATGTTTGTTCCATACAGCATTCTTTTGGCCACGTTTTTCCTTGTCGATGTTTGTTCCATACAGCAATCTTTGGCCACGGTTTTCCTTGTCGATGTTTGTTCCATACAGCAATCTTTGGCCACGTTGTTCCTTGTCGATGTTTGTTCCATACAGCAATCTTTGGCCACGTGTTTCCTTGTCGATGTTTGTTCCATACAGCAATCTTTGGCCACGTGTTTCCTCGATGTTTGTTCCATACAGCAATCTTTGGCCACGTTTTTCCTAGTCGATTTTTGTTCCATACAGCAAACTTTGGCCACGTGTTTCCTAGTCGATGTTTGTTCCATACAGCAAACTTTGGCCACGTTTTTCCTTGTCGATGTTTGTTCCATACAGCATTCTTTTGGCCACGTTTTTCCTTGTCGATGTTTGTTCCATACAGCAATCTTTGGCCACGTTTTTCCTTGTCGATGTTTGTTCCATACAGCAATCTTTGGCCACGTGTTTCCTTGTCGATGTTTGTTCCATACAGCAAACTTTGGCCACGTGTTTCCTTGTCGATTTTTGTTCCATACAGCAAACTTTGGCCACGTTTTTCCTTGTCGATGTTTGTTCCATACAGCAATCTTTGGCCACGTTTTTCCTTGTCGATGTTTGTTCCATACAGCAATCTTTGGCCACGTTTTTCCTTGTCGATGTTTGTTCCATACAGCAATCTTTGGCCACGTGTTTCCTTGTCGATGTTTGTTCCATACAGCAATCTTTGGCCACGTTTTTCCTAGTCGATTTTTGTTCCATACAGCAAACTTTGGCCACGTGTTTCCTAGTCGATGTTTGTTCCATACAGCAATCTTTGGCCACGTTTTTCATTGTCGATGTTTGTTCCATACAGCATTCTTTTGGCCACGTTTTTCCTTGTCGATGTTTGTTCCATACAGCAATCTTTGGCCACGGTTTTCCTTGTCGACGTTTGTTCCATACAGCAATCTTTGGCCACGTTTTTCCTTGTCGATGTTTGTTGATAATCTTACTTATCCTCGTCATCATAGTTTTTCATTACGCATGAATACATTTTCAATTAGTGAAGAAAATTAAGAAAGTTCAAAACCATTTGGAAGAATTATCGGCTATACTGTGTAATTTGCATGGTCCAAGGATCAAAACAATTTAGTGGCGATAAAATAAATCTTATGTTACAGTATAATCATTCGTATAGATCAAGCATATAAAATCGTAGCAGCAAAGAAACGTAACAAACATAAGCAATTCAACCATTTCAGTTTAAACACCACTAAAAAGACATTAATGCACTGTTATTCCAATTAATAATACTACTGGTAACTAAATCCACAGATTCAGTAAAATATTCAAAGCAGTGGCCACGAGGTTTTGTTTCGAGAATCTACACTGAACCAATCTTTACTGACCAATATTTAATTAACAAACCTCTGAATATTCCAGTTCCATGTTAATGGAACGTGATGTGCATGATAATTGTACGGCATGCCTAATCAAAAACTTTAAAATACGATAAGAAACAACAATGAGACAGAAAGTACTTGTACAATAACATCCCAGTAAATTCTGGTCGTCATCAACCATTCAGTTTGGGCGGTATGAGAAACATAAAACAAGTTTATATACATGGGTCTTGATTTGTTTTGTATCATAATAAACCAAAGATATAAAGCCGAAGCATGAGATTGATTCAAAGATATAGTGAACATAAATGCCTGATCATTATGTGAAAGTGTAAATTCAGAAGCCTTGTTTAATTCTGAACATGGTTGAAAAGTTCTTTCATGGAAAGTATAACGCATACGCTAGCAATAATGGTGATAATCTCTTTAACGTGTATACTAGATAAACTGAATAACAAAAACATTCAATGTGGACGGAGATGAAGTGAAAATAATAATTATTTTATTAGTACCAAAATTTCGCTACATTTTCAACAGGAAACTTAAAAGAAATACGCTGTTTCATTTCTTATTAGTTTTTTGTCTTCATGTTTCTATAAAAATACTTTCACACTGAAATCGAAAAGAGCTTAAGTTATTTCTAATACAATGAGCAGCCAAAAACTAAAATATTAATATGTTACTTTGTTATTTCATGCTAATTTTATTTGCAATATAGGGTCTATACACCAATAAATATGTGATGTTGTGAGTTCAGTATTTCTCACTTTACACCGAGAAGTGCCTTCGCTCGGTTCCATAAGAAATCCACCAGCTCATACTCATTTTCCTGTTCTTTGGTCCTCTCCCGTACCTTATTGAATGCATCGCCGATAATGGTGAGAAAGATACTCATCAGACCAACATACACGATAAAGACGAACAAGAAAAAGAAAACTGGTCCAAAGATCTTCTGTGCGCCTTGCATACCCTCAAAATCGAAGCTGCCCAGAGTGAATGCAAATATGGACTCCGCAGACTGAACGAACCCGGTGTAAGCTGTTAAGTTCTGCCCAAAAAGGAGATACCCCGTCAGCGTAAAGGCCAGGAAGTAGAGGAAGAAGGCCAGGGAAAAGACCTTTAGGTCCTTGGTGGCCAGCTTGACGGTCTCCCCCAGCATGTTGATCTTGGCATTGAATTGCAGGAGTTTCAGAAACTGCACTGATGCCAGAAACACAACGACGGCCACCATATAACCATATAATTCATCATACGTTGCCATGGATTGAAAATTCACAAATTCCGCTGCAAATATAGAGTAATTCATAGATTTTGAATCAAAATAATACGTGACGATTAACAGTGCAAAATGGCATAGAATTCATCATACATTGCCATGGAATGAAAATTCAAAATTCCGCTACAGATACAGAGCAATTCATATATTTAGAATCAATATAAAAAGTGACGGTCATCTGTGCAAAATGGCGTTCGGTTTTCTTCTTAGATCAATTATTACTGTCCATGTACTAACATAAATGACTCGGGATCTAGGAGAGTTTTAAGTGTCTTTGCATGCAATCTATCCCTTACAAACGTAATATCACAGGTCCATTAGATAAATATATTATTTCCACTATCAAAAACATCTCTTGTGCCATCAGTTCTCTACAATCGGCAAATCACTAGAAGTAACTGTCAGTGAAACACGAGATCGCATGAAAGAAATATAGTTGTATTTATTCTGACTTGGGAACAAAACGTTGCAGCCTATAATACCGGACTCGTAACTATCCATGCGTATTGTGCGAATCTTCGCTATCAAAATATTGCACATGGAAAATCATAAACAACGACTCCCTTTATATCTTACCAGACTAATGCCTAAATATGTCGGTGAAAACTGAATTTGAAATTTCGAATTTCTTCTGTTTTACTATTATTAGGATCAAATATTTCTAGTGCAAACACTATCCATACACAATTTATAATGCTGGTCAAGTCATTATGCAAGATCAATTTCTAGTCTTACAAATATGGAAATTCTATTGTGTTGAATTGGTAGTCGCTTTTATGCATATTTAATAGGCTAAATAAAATTATGAAAGTCAACAATGTATCGAGTGCGTGTAACATTGTCACTTTATTAAAAAATTATAAAGACACACAACTTACCTTTAGCAGATTTCTTCAACGCATTTAAAGACACCTCGGTGAGTATATGCTTAAATGCAGACATGGCGATCACGCAGACTGCAAACACCATTAGTACAAATTCTAGTATGTTCCAGAAGCGAAAAAAGTACATGCATTTCTCTTTCTTCACTTTTGTGATGCAACGGAAAAAGAAGTACAAAGTGAAACAGCAATAGATGACTTCGAAGATGATGACGATAACACCATATGCGCCGACATAGTTATGTAGTCGGAAAATCTGAAAAGAAAAGTATCTTTCGTTTTATTAGCATTGCAAAGACTGAATGGAGGGCTATTAGTTCAGTCAACGTTTATCCATCTCTTTCTTTTAACTTTATAAATTAACGTTGACAGTGAAACATAACTTCTTACAATTTATATCAAGTACTCTGGATAGAGTTTGTGGTAATGTTGTGGCCCGTGTGGATCTGATGTGGCCCATGTAGTGATAATATAGCCAATGACGTGGAGCAAACAAATAACATGAAAGAAACAATGGCTTCCATGGGCTGCTACTTACACTTTGCATGTGCTGGAACCAAAACTTCAACACTGAGAAAGAGGCGTTAAGCGAGTGTGTTACCTCTGTATTATGTAAGCGACTTTCATCTGTCAACGATTTGTTTTCTATTATAGAACTAGCAAGGCGATCTTTAAATTAAAAAAGATGGATACAAAAGTCAGTCATGTCTTGAAAGTGGCAATATATATGTAATAAGGGCAAGGGCAAACAAGTAGTGGTCAGCTATTACGTTTTATGGACGTACGCCAAAACGAGTTTAAAGGTGAAATCGGGCGGGGGGGGGGGGTAAGTGCTTGTACCCATGATAGTTACAACATACATTATAGACATTTTTCTTATTATAATACATTTAACATCAAGTACACATAATTTGATTCCATGCTAGAAATTATAGTCGAACTCACAAAGTACAAATACTACTTGCTAAGCAAGAACGTATTCCAGTAATTGTACAATTATTTTAAAGAAGTTACGTATGACTAATCATTGTTCAGTTAACAGAGTAGCTTTTTCAAGGGTATGGATATATAAATGCTGATACGGATGCAGAAATACTGATATGGAGTCAACAGTATAACGTTTCAGATCCTGCACGAGACTTTTCTAATTCCAATAATCGTTTTGGGTTGGGTTTGTGGGGGGTGGGGGGGTGGGTGGGAGGGGGAGTTTTTTTGGGGGGGTAAATAAAATTAAAACATAAAGTGGAGCAATCCTCTGCAAGTCTGAATAATATTTATGCACCGGTTCTAACAACCGCTTGCAAATTTAGTACATGCGCACGATTTAAAATGCACGCCGTCACAAGCCTGACTGCGTACTGCCAATGGAAGGCTAAGTTCTAAAAATTTAAATACATAAAACGTGTCTAGCAACTTCAGCATGATACATCCTTCAGAATGAATATAAATATATACTGCATAACAAAGGTAAAGATAAAAAGAAAATTGATTAAAAGATATACCAAAATGATATAAAGAAAAATGATTAAAAGATTATAAAAATAAAGGTAAAACATAAAGTAATATCCTTGAAACATAAACATCTATTATTTTGACCGAACTTCCTAACACAACCCAAGACTTTCTCCGGTAGGACATTGAAAAATAACAACTTGTGTTTTACAGGTGAAGTCCACCCTTCCGGAAGTACGCATGGGCGTACCTTATACGCACATTGCCACCTCATTTCTGCAAGGTGTTCTATGTTAAGTGTGCACTTTATAATATTTCAATTCCACATATCTGCCTGGTATATATATATATATATATATATATATATATATATATATATATATATATATATATATATATATATATATATAT
>JAECUM010045894.1:0-33048 GCA_016617855.1 Megalonaias nervosa
CTTTCATTGTCGTATCGGCGATTATAAAATCTAATTCTGTATCGTCTATGATCAATCTTGTACAACGGCGCTTGTTACCAGATGATGCTCCATGAGTAAATTTACCAATTATATTTCGACCTATATCTTTTGCAAATGATATATCCTCGTGCAAACCATTATTTTCTGGTCTTGTCATCCAAACATCGGTCTGACGTTAATAAGATATTATTGCTTCATTTACCGTCAGCGACAGCAATATCATTGCATCTAGCATATATGGTAATAAAACTATTGGAGCCCAACCACGTTTATTTTTTTTTTGCTCCTTCTTCTGGATCTGGTTTATTAAAATGACGACCAAACCAAGCAGGAATGATCGGATGAATATTTTCAGCAAATTCAAACGATTCAATCTCAGCAAATCCTGTAAAATCAATGGGATTCCTATGCAATACACCATTTATTGATACTCTAATCATTTCACGATCCAAGAACACCATATTGCATTGGTCTGGATAAAATCTTTGGTTAAAAGACCTGTCACCTGACCGCTACATTTTTTACCTACCCACCCACCCACCCACCCCACTGCCCGACGTTAACGTCAGAGCAGCAGGGATGGTGAGGACCAGCATTGCTGTCTCGGCCGGCATTAATGCAGACGTCTATGGAAATTTGACACACACGGTCAAGGGCGATAATGTGTTGGCTAACTGGCATGTTTGAGGCCTCGGTTTATCTTTCTGGACCTTATTAGTCATTTTTGGTAGAGGCATTGATTTCATAAATGGGACCTTCCTCATAGTGGTCTGTTCATCCTCCCTGCTGATACATGACCAAATCTTTCATAATAAGGCTTACACTCGCCCATTCCAAGAAAACTTCCAGGATAACATGCAACCATATAAATCGAACTTACATTGCTGCAGTCGTATTTGGAATTCCAAAGTCCACCATGTCCGTATTCGATACATGAACGTTGAATATCCTCAAGAAATTCTGCTATTGTTGGTTTCCATGAGTTTTTTTCTTTCTTTTATTGTTGCTCCATTTCTCATACACTTTCAGCCCAATCATTTATTTGTTTGCGTCGTAGATCTGTTAGACCATTTCCTCGTAAAGCATTTGTAAAATGTTCTGTGATTCTTTCGGCAACACAGTTTAAAATAACACTAGTTTTCATCGGTCGAAGAGCATCAACATCAGGTTCATCATTCAGTGGATAAATCGCATAAACAACTGCCGTCACAGGATATGCTTGCTCATAATATAGTTTGCCAATACCTGTCTGCATCGCTGGTCTGGAATTTTTAGTTAACGTGACAACACCCATAGTGCTAGCACTGGTGCTAGCTCCGGAACGGTGGTGTGATTCCCGAACAGGGTCACGTTTGTCACGCATAATCAATATTATGTCATCAATGTCATTGCCATCGCTAGTTAGCGTAACGACGGCAACGATAAATCTTATTCTAAAAATGTATCTTTGTTCCTCTAGATAATTCATAATCGTCGCTGCTCGTTGGTCATTCATTGTAGCATCAATGAAAATATTGTCTTGCCTAATTCTCAATGTTGACCAAACATGCGCTGCTGTATCATCGCTAAACTCCTTCTTGGCTTCACGGATACTATTGCGTAATTGCAAATTTGGTACTGTGGAACGTTTTCTCTTATCGGTTAATCTGTCGAGATCAAACCTGGAGTGAAAAGGCTTGATCGTAGCTAATCTTTCAAACTCCTCCATATATAATTATCGGAAATATCCCCTCTAATTAAAGACCATCAATATACAATGACTTCACGAGCAATGAATAGTTGCCAATGGTTGAAGATTGGATCAACAACTCCATGTAATACGGCTTGATATTATAATTTATGCGGCTATCATCATCAAAGTGTTAAAAGTGGTAGTTTAGGGCCAAAACCATTCGTAAAATGTGTAATCGGTGTCTGGGGCAAATCACAACTTTGCATAAAATGTGGTGGCATAAAATACAGAGCTTTGAAACGGTATTATGATTTTTAAAAAAACCATGGCGGTCCAATAAAGGATACTAAGGATTATCTCAGTAGATTTTCTACCACCACGAACGTTAACGTTGGCGTTAGCGTAGGCGATCGCTAGCGATCTAGCGATGGGAAAATATTGCTTTGCAATTCACCAATCGTTAATATTTTTTAAGTAATATGAGATTATTAATTTAGACAAAAGATAAATACATTACAAATGGAGCAAGGAAACACCGTCAAAGAATTCAGAAGTCATCCCGTCTTTGATATTTATGAGGCAAATTGCACTGGTGTAATCAGAAACCGTCGACTAAAAATCCGAGTCAGTTTTGTCACTAATGCTGGTTATCTCATTTTCCTGTTGGGGAAAAAAGTATCACTCCAATAGATTTGTTTATGAGTATTTAATGGCTTGATTAAGGACGGTCATGTCGTCAATCACCTTGACAGTAATCCACGTAATAATTATTTACAGAATCTTGAAGCTATTACGCAGAGAGAAATTGTATAAAAAGTGAAGGGGTGGGGTGGGGTTCGGGAATTCACAGTCAGTTTTTCAATAATCGTAGACTCAGAATCCAGTAAAGAAATAAGAATAGAATTTCCTTCAATATTTTGGTAATTATTCAATTTCAGTACAGCGTGTCGCAGAAGGCATAATTAACTCAACATTTTCAAAGAGATACAATCAAAAAATAAAATTTCAATATATATAATTAAACCACTTTAGATTCCAAGAAATCTAAAGGTTTATGCCATTATTGGCTGTCATATAGGAGTACATATATTGAAGGGAGATAACTCTGCTGAGACTAAACAGTATGACAAAGAACAGCAACTCTGCTTGTGTCTGGTAGGCTTTCGGATTTACAAGAAAAGTCCAGGTGTATTTTTGTTTTTTCAGTGGGAAATTAAAACCTGATTTCATAAAGTGTAGTTCATTCCTGGAAATCATGGGTTTATGTCCGACCTTACGGTCCGAGGCTTTAAAATGGTTTAGTGATCAGAACATAGAACGTTCCACCAACTACATGCCGCAGTGCGTGCGTGTCATTTGCTCTTAAAAATCAATACCTGATATAATACAGACCTAAGACTCGAACGGTGCCGAAGGTTTCCGATTCACTTGATATTTTCGTGTATTTAGATTACGTAGAATATATCATTAAAAAGGTACTTGGAATCATAGATATAAAATAAAGACCTGAGCCATGTCAAAGGGTTTCGCGATTACGTTTGATATAATGTGTTCTGTTAGTTATCTTTATATAATGTTATGTATATTTAATTTAATTGTTTGTCTGTTAGTTTAAATTTTTAAATTCCATTATATGTTATTGTAATGTATCATTGTTTACTGGACTTGACCTTGTCCAAAATTGTGTTCAGTTTTGTTTGACCTGATTGACTTTTTTATTTTATTTTTTATTTCATTAATGGAAACAACTAATAATAGCTTCATTATCCTCTATGGGTCTGAGTTCATTGACCAAATTATTATTCAGGTAAACATGTTGATTTGGATCAGCATTTTTCAGGATTCCAAAGTGAGTTTTATAGGGTATTGTGTTTTAAAGAAACAAGGCTTTGATATTTCATTAGCAGCACTTAGCGTTGGCTCGTGTACAGTTATTGCTATCTTGGATTCTTTTCCTGTGATAGATTTAATTCTACGTTGAAATTCATCGCTGATTTGCTCGATGTAATAACTTCCTGTTGAAATAATAACGACATTCCAGTCTGGTGTTCCATCAGATTTATTTTTTTACGCAAATACCAGTGAATTATTTGCGGATAACCCACCAAACGACTTTGCACTGATATTTTGCCAGCTGTAATATACTCGCAATTGTACCAGTGCTATTTCCTTGGCTGGGATGGCAGTGGGGAAGCTAACATCAAACTCCGGCTTCGTTGACGTCGCTGATATCATCGTGGTTGTTGTTGGAGTTGTGTTAGCAACAGTTTGTTCTAATAGTGTGAGTACAGTGCTAGCACTGTGCTGTGTAATTATTATTTTATACAGATTCTAAATGTGAAACACCCGGAGTGCTAGCACTCGACCATAAGATCGGGTGTTTTATCTACGTTCTGGGTGTTAGCACTCTGCGTCCTACGATCGCTAGCGATCGTGCACACGTCATAATAAACGTTAATCAATTCCATAAATTCTTGATCTAATATTATACCATCATTCAACCCCGCAGATATCAACGATGATAACCGCGCGTGTGCATGTGTCGCCGCTGATAACAGCGTTGTGTATTCGTGTAATTTCTCAGTCGCGCATGTTGATAGTTTCTTCGCAGTGATATTAAGAATACCAGCCACACCAGCGATAACGGCAATGCCGATTCCTATTACTTCTGCCATCACGTACGTCACTGATAATGTACCAAATAACATCATTGTTCCAGCTACTACGGTGGATACCGCGTACACAACAACGTCGATAACCATGATGCGTCTGCGTTATTTTGTTTGTTTTGCCATGTGACATTTTCCAGCGATTCCAACCATACACATACTTTTTCATATCTTTACGATTGTATGAGACGGTTGACCATCGCCGACGTTAACGTGGTGGGTTCATTATACGAGTATTAATACTCTAAGTGCTAGCACTTTAAGTGTTAACACTTCAAATGCTAAGTAATTAACTGAAGCGTTTTTGGGACAAATTCCAGACACCACCAGTACGTCTTTGCGGTTAAGTCTTTATCTGCTGGTTCGAGTATGAATGTTTCCTCGGTATTTTGATTTAACACGACTAACACGGTTCCAGAAAATCTATCGGTTAAATGACGCTATGGTTACATTGTAAATATCCTAAATTTTACAGCGTTAAACACTGAGAGCCTCTACACCCCGCTGACCTCAGCTGTTTGTTTGATGGAGTAGTTTTGTTGTGACCATGTGCTGATCAAGACGCTACTGTGTATACCGCGTTGATGAATGGAGTCGTATGATATACATTATCATGAATCTTTTTTATTTTTTTCTTCGATTTATGTGAGCTTAACGCCTGCGACCAATGGGTTTCCAAAGAAATCAGCAACGACTCTACTGATGTTTCTGCGAAAATTCGTAAACGCGGTTACATGATTATTATATTCCTATCTGAATATGGCCAATCCATCACTGTTTGTTATTAACGAGGTCCTTATCGCGATGTCGTTGTGGTCCACGTATTTCTTTGTTGCAGCGTCATCGTCTGAATCTGGTTCTCTCAGACCAACAATTATATTCTTGGCCGCATTGAGTCCACCAGTCATTGTATTGCTGGCTTTAGCTACCCGTCAACCGAGATCACTGTGGATAATCGTAAGTGATACCCCTGAGTCTTCGATTTTTCCGTGGCCGGTAAATACCACGATGTTATTGTGTGTCGCACCTGAAACTCGCAAAATAATATCGACCCACTTGATATTGCTCGTTTTTAGCCGGCCATGATGATCCTGAAAAACAACAACCTCATCCTGGTCAACCGCGGCGAGACGCATAAGATCAGCAAGCTCATCTTGCGTCACATATTTTGACAAATCAACATCACTAGGTTTCTTAACCCTACCCATAGTGCTAGCACTGGAAAATCTTCCATAAATATCTACCATTATAAACTTAGAGTTGTTTAAAACGTCTACACGTATATCTGTGCACGACTTTATGCCGTGGTTCTGGCGACCTTGATATAGCATCTAGTACAGCAAGTGCTTCTGGACCTCATATAGGTGGATCTGATAATTGCTTGTGTTGGTAATGTTGAATACCAGATTGATGGAGTGCTTTGATCACTAGCGATCCGTACTCAACTAGTAGATCCGCTGAAATATTTTAAAAATTCCAATCCATATGAATCAAAATAAACAGTAGTGTGTATAAAAGGGAGTTTCTTTGCCAAACCATATTTTCGAAATTGAACATCGGCATGATTTTACCCCCCTAATCATCCCCCCGATGTTAGTCAAAATAAATACGAAAATAACTTTGTTGAGGCAACAGCGTCGATTTCATTATCGATTACCTAACTCGAGAACCTATCACAGTCGTCAAACAAAAATATAGTTGGCTCAGCAACAATCCCCATTGTGCTTACTAGTGCAATTTTTATTTTATTTCACACAAATTTTTACACAGCCACTTTTCGAAATATTTTTAAAGTCTCAGCTTTGCTATTATATAACTCTCATCATCATGACAGAACAAGTACAAATTAAACTTACCACTAATGAGAGAACATGGTTCTAACATCTCGATAAAACTTCCATGTGAGACTATTGATTTATCGACATAACACTTTTTAAGTTCGTCATCTACCGTGATATTTGTGTATTTGTCTTGGGATATCGGATTGTAAAGATTATCAATAACATCAGAAGTGAGTCTGTGATCAAAGCAATCTTACTGAAATACTCCGAATTTTCTGTGCGAACAAGAGACAACTTTATCATGTTTCTGCTTTTGAAATATGTACTATATTTCTCATTATAAAAACATAATTGTCATATGCTTACCTCGGAAAAGATTTCTTTTCATCTTTAACGTGGTGTTCCACTGTTATTTCTTCCATATTTCATATTTCACACAAAATTTACTGAATATCGTTTTTCGTATTTCACAACTCTGTTCGGTATCATATCACCAAGAAAATCATCTTTGACTCGCAGTTACTGTATGAGATCTAACATAATAAGCTTCTTACATCTGAGAAAAGCTCGAAGTTGATTAAGAATTTTGTTGTAGGTTGCTATTGTTATTTTACACGAAGCATTTTTATTCTCGTATTTTGGCTCGATCTTTTTGTTTATTGCTAATAATACAATACCTGCTCCTGACACTATCAGGAGTAATGGATTTGCTGTTTTGTCTGCTGATGCAATTCCAATTGTTGTTAGTATTATTGGAATGTAGTTTAGCATGCCTATTATTCTGCTGTAATACTTTCTGGCGCGTCTGACGTAGTAAAGTTTTTATGATAGTTTTGTAGTATTTTATCAGCTCATCAATATCGTTGTCTGAGAGATTAGATAAGATATGATTGAAATCAATAAAAAAAAAAATTGTCATTATGAAACTGTTTCAGTAATTATTTCAATTGACATAGTAAAGGTACTTCCAGCAGCAGCCTTATCAACCAGAGCACTAAATTTACTATTAACAGGATCGACAAGAAAATCTCTGTACTTATCATATGCTTTAGTTATATCTGCTGTATCTTAAAACTTTACGATCTGAGGATGAAAATGGAGCATCAAAAATTGTTGGTATTTCAGTAATATCATTGACTCTATCACGATAAATATCTTCTGTCTCATCGATATAACTAACAAGATAACATAACTGTCCCAGTTTCAAATTTTCAAGTACTGGATATTGCCTGAGAATTGCATATGCTGTTGCAAAACTCAAAAGACCGCGAATATCTGCTTCCTCATAAACCCACAGCAGGATAAATACGAGCTGCTTAGTGAGCATAACGAAAAAAAAAATGAACTTGGCGTTTGTGATGATATTTTTATCCTAACACAACCTGAAGATCTAATTCCAGATGCCGAGCTAGATTTTGATGAGCATAAAATAGTTGCATTTGATCACATCCCGCTAAGCAACAGCAAAATGGAACAGATAAAATCGTACATTTTCACTGTCGCGCAACAGAAAATGTAATGCAGTTTATCTGGCACAAGATTTCTATAACGTACATCGATTTATCAGGCGACATACAGGTTGTTTTGTATTATTTGCTGGACTCGACAACATTGACGAACAAAATAAAGCGCTAAAGCAGTGCGGAGATGTATTAAAAGATAAATTTGCTGAGCTTTATCATGACGATACTGGCCAAGGAAAGCACAAATTCTTTTTATTTGATAAAATAGCACGAGATCGAAATCACATGTTCAGATGTGGAATAGACAAGTTTTTAGATTGTGAAAATTAATCTAACAGATACTTATAAACATGGACGCGAAACGAATGGAGGTTCTAAAGAAACTTGTTGCAAGAGAAGGTGCATTTAAGAAACAAGCTGAGCTAGAACCTCGCGGGCAACAACAAACCGAAGAAAAAACAGCAAGACTTTTTAAGCCGATCACCGAGTCTGTGCTTGGAAAGCAACCCGGTGTTGATAAATTATCACAAGAGGATACTGAAAAACTAAAAGAAAAAGATTTGAAAGGTATCCTCGAAGAGGGACAAAAGAAAGTTGCCGAAGATAACATTGCAAAAACTTCCTCTGAACTTGAAAATGTAAAAAAATACAGTAAAAGAAATATTATCTAATGATAGTTTAAAACAAACTGGATTTGTCACATCGAGACAAGCAGAAAAAATTATAAAGTTGCAGGAGATGTTATCTAAAGATCATGACAGGTTTATTTTACGAGTCAGACAAATAAAAGAAATCATCAAAACGTATAAAAATATAGATCCCAAATACTTAACAATCTTTCTGGAAAGTAGTAATATAAAAAACGATTTGTCAAAAGTGAAAGAGTGGATCAATAATGAGTACGATGATGGTAGATCAAAACTTGATGTCCACATCAGGGAATTACGAAAATATGATGACTTGATTAATGATAAGAAAAAACTTGTCGAGTTTACTGATAATGAGAATTTTAACAAAAATATTACTGTTCTTGTGATCATCTATGGAAATGGTTTTCTAGCAAGTGATATCCTAGAGACAATACACAGGTCAGAAAAAAACTAAAGGTAGGCCATTGAAAAAATCTTTTTTTCAGTGTTCTGATTAAGACAATGTATGAACGTTTAGAAAAAGAAGAAAGAAACATCTTAGATGAGTCTGATAATAATCTCAGAAAGATGTACCTCGAGGTCAAGCAACAAGATGAATCATCTGATTCGTATGAGTCACTCAGACCTTCACAGTTTGTTGGTCATGGAATCAAAATCTTTAACTCTCAAGCTGAAACAGTTGATCGACTAATACTTCTTATATCACCGAAAGAAGCTGGAAACGTAAGCACAGAAATCGATAATGAAATTGTTGATATTTGAGATAATTTCGGATCAAATGGTTATCTAACATCCGACGAATATTATATTTTACATTGTGATCTTATCGCGGCGAATTAATTCGCTAACGGCAAAGCACTCCGAATTTTATCTATCAAATAAAATAAAAATGTTATCAACTACATTACTACTTGACTCATCTCAAACTACGGCAGACACTGCAAACTTTTCTGAATTTTATAATCCACCAATCGAACTTAACAGCGATAATCAGTACGAAATAGGACTAGTATCAGCTACTGTCTGGCACTCAATGGCAAATGTTAAAACTAGCATCAATGATGATTTTACATTTGGAGTAAGAACAGAAGGTATTATCATATGGAACTCTGTTGAGATACCTCAAGGCGCCTAAAACGTTACAGATCTCAACAAAACAATAAAATATCTCATAACCGCTGGCAGCAGCTGTATTTCATCAGATAATTTTACAATCAAGAATAACACTAAAAAATACCTTGTTCATCGATCTCAGTAAACAAGATACAATCGGATCATTACTTGGATTTAATAAACAACAGTATGGATCTGCAACAGTTGCAACAATACGGTATGAATGAGAATCAGTTGTCAACGTCACAGATGTAAAATACGATTTTTGTAAACTGCTCGATTGCAACTGGGTCGTATTCAGCACGAGGTATCCAAGAACAAACTATTTATAGTTTTTTTCCTTTTGTTCCACCAGTTTTGCGGATGCAAGTAACTCCACGGCAAATAATCTACTATCCTGTTAGTGTCGAAAATCAAATGTCGTCTATCCCGATGACGCTGACTGATCAATCAGGTCGACAGCTAAATCTCAATAACGAAATTGTAACATATTATCTGCGCTTGAGATCCATCAACTAGTTGATGGGGATGAGCTCTGCTCACCAGGATAAATTTTATCAGGCAGTTTTGTATAACAAAATGAAACAACGAAAAATGTATCGCAGAAAAATCGTAGGAGGTTTCTTCGGAAATATATTCTCTAATATAACTGAAAATATAGCTGCAATTGCAAACAAAGTGGCACATATTGCGTTAAAAACATCAAAAGCTTTTCCCACATGAGCCACATCTGCAGCAGGTACAGCTGTCGGACAAAAGATTTCTGATAAAATTAAGGGAACTCCACATATCGCTAGCGATAGGGAGAGAAAACTAGCAATTTCTGAAATAGTACCAACAGAAACAGCTAAGACGTTGATAAAAAAATTAAAACAAACTGCTGTCTCCGTCCGGCGAAGAAATTATTAGAAAACTTATTACGAAACCACGACCTCAAACCGCGGCGAGGTTCGTTGACGTTGCTGCATTTTAGTGTGTTACTTTACCTCAAACCGCAAAGCGGTTCACGATTTTATCTAACAATTACAAATAAAAAATGTCTATCAAAAATTACCTTGACCTGACCGAGGAAATATCAACTGATAACTCAACAACAAAATTTGAGTATGATGAGTATCTCGATTCAAATTCAAACAAGCCTAATAAAATGGACATATGAACGTATAATAACACGTGACGATAATGTGTTTATGCTGCACATAAAGCCGTACTTGAAATACGAGGTAGAATCCAAACAGCTCCACCAGGTGGAGCAGCACCTGATAATATTGCTGCTGGTACTCAAGTATCACTCGTGAACAACGGTTGGAGTTTGTTTAGAAGTGCCAATCAAACAGTGGAAGATATTTCTTTGCACATGCAAATAGCAAGTACTATTCTTAACATATTGTCGTTAGTGAAGATTATTCACGATCTGTTGCAACAAATATGCCGTGGTTTAAAGACACGGTAGCTGGAGATGCTATTTCAAACGAATTTAAAATCGGCACTGATGTTGATGCTGCAGCAAAAAAATGGACTGATTCTAACACCAGCTGGTATTGATGCAGCAGCACAATATACCGTAGCAGCACTCAAAGCAGATGCGACCGGTGGAGCTATTGTTGTAGCAGCAATAAGAAGTACCGTTAGTAATGCTTGGCGATCCAGCTATAACGAGGGATACGCTAACCGAGGAGCATTCACAGACGGCTCAGTTCAAATAACATTGATGCTTCCACCTACCACAATATTTGGATTTTGTCACTACTACAATAAAATATTTCATGGTATCAAATATACATTTATATTGATCGAGCAGATTAAAATGATGGTCTGAAGCGAGTTGGTGGTGCTGATTGTCAGTTTGTAATTTCACGACTAGCACTGTGCATGCCACATGTCTTTCCGTCGATCCATAAAACAATCAAACTTGAAGCGATGTTGACCGCGTATACCAAGAACTTGTATTTTATGCAAAATAAGATTTATCAAACAGTAATACCAAATGCGGTAAATAGCACATGGAGAATAACAACAGCACCAAGCGAACAGTTACCAAGAAAGGTATTTATTGTGTTTCAGCAACAAACCGAAGTGGTAGTCAAGAGCTAAACAATTCAGTTTTCGACAATGCAGATGTCAGACAAATATATGTCAGAATAAATTCTAAACAGTACCCAGAGCGAGCAATCAAATGTGATTTTAGAGATGCAGCTCATAGAAATGTATCTCGAGCTTACACGTATCTTATGGAAGCAATGTAAAAGTATCAGGGTGCTGATAGCCGATCTCAAATTTCAATCGACGAGTTTAGAAACCTTTATCCGATGTTTCACTTTGATTTTCTAACAAAAGGCAGAATGACTGCGGTACAATTTTATCCAACAAAAAGAAAATAAGATACAATGAAATATATTATACACGAAATGAACTTATCGCCGGGACAAGTAAAAAAATAAAATAACACAGGCTATCGTTAAACGACAGTCTGTTTCATTGAAGACAGATTTCGGAACGCAATGCGTTCTGCCAGCAAAACTGATGCTAAACAAAGACAAATCAATAAAATACAGCAACGCACGCCACTTATTTTGAATTTATCGCAGAACAGGTAACTGCAATGGTGCGAAGAAAAGAAATAAGTGGAGGATTTCTGAGACTAGCACTAGCAACTATTGCAAAAACGGTACTACCGAAATTATTGCCAGTACTAGGGACATTAGGAATAGCTGCAGCATCAGGTGCCATATCCGAAGCAACAAGAAAGGATGTGTTCGGAGACGGTATCAAACAACTTGTGTAAAATGCGAAGCATTTCACTTTTATCTAACAACAATTATAGAAAATACCAGAAACACGAAGTGTTCGGAAATGTAAAACAACTATAAAAAAAAGAGTACGCAAAGCGGCCCAAAGACAAAACAAGGTGGATTCATAGGGCCGTTACTAGCAGGAATAGCGGGAAGTCTGCTTCCGAATTTGTTGGGGGATAGAACGGGAAATGCAAACGAGAAAACGAAAAATCGAGAGGAAAAGGCCTGATGCTACCTCGTATCCGCCGTTAAACAACTTTGAGATTCTAGATAAACTGAAAGTGTCAGTGGATTCATCGGAGTATTTTCTAAAGACGAGCTAGCATCTCAACCCGTAGAGCTTTGCTCTCTGCTGACAACAGCAGCTTGCTGCCGAAGTTGTGTAATAATATTTAAAACTGAACGATGGATCTGGTATACATTGGGTAGCGCTTTACAACAACAACTACTTTGACTCGTTTGGTCTACATCCGAGTGATGTTATCAAACAGTACGATCTTGCATCTAAAAAATACAAACAAATAAACTACTCATCCGATCAGCTTCAGACAGTTGGAATTGCAGGTTGTGGATATTACTGTGTTATATTTATGAAACAAATATCTGGGATGCAAGCATCCAGGACGCAAGAGCAGAGCGCAAAGCACTCCGCGGGCGATTTTGTGAAATTTATATTGCAGTTTACACATAAACCAAGCTTGGAAGACGGCAACATAGCTATTACAAATTTTATCTAACATAGCAATATAAGCATGATTACGTATTGCCTCAAGTGCAGAAGTAAACCAGAAAATACGAGCCTCACAACGGAAACAACTACAAATAACAGATTATTGCTAAAAAGTGTTAGTTCTACCTATGGCAGAAAAAGGAGTATGTTTCTAAAAACTAAACTGATTGACTCACTACCTGGAGATCATAGAATGCGAAGAATTCTAATGTTATTTTAGTCGATGATTATTATTATAAAAATGTGAACACTTCAAGCAAATGTAAAGCTGACTAAGATCTGTGTCTGGAGCAGGATAAAATAATAACTTACTGCCAGTGTTGCAATAAAAGAGCTATAATCTGATCCGGCTTAGATATTCACAGGTTAATTGGCAAATTGCCTGCATCCAGCAAAGGATGGACACTGTCAACGTCATAAGTACTCGGGTCCATGGAACCCACTCGATCAACAACTTGATGAAAATAACAACCTAATTCCAGGGTAAGAACCGTATAATCAGATTGATCCAATTGCAATGCGTCATGACATATGTTACCGCGACAACGTAAACGATAAATCTGGTTGTGATTGTGTTATGCTTGACGAACTAAGAGATATGCAACCGAACGGAATACGAGAGCGAATTGATCGTAAACTAGCGCAAGGTATTATTGGAGCAAAATATAAACTTGGCATTGGGACAATGCCGCTCGGAGATGTACTTATTGATAGCGGAGTGCACAGCATTCTTGCACATGAACTGCACAAACCAAAATAAAGTTTCCTCGACGAAAGGTCGTCGCAAACGCACATGATGACATTTGGGCGATAGATCTTGCTGATATGTCAAACATTGCACAGTACAACGACAACAAAAGATGCCTGATGAGCCTAGTTGATATTTTTAGTAAATACGCTTTTAGCATACCTGTTGCAGATAAAACTGGAAAACTATAACTAATGCGTTAAGAGATATTATTATTAACACTGAAAGAAAACCAAATACAATTTGGACTAATCACGGAGCGGAGTTTTTTAATAAGCAATTCGAGCAGTTTCTAGAACAAAATAACATCATCAAGTACGTCACTGGAAATGAGGGGAAAAAGTGTTATTGTCGAGAGATTTAATCGCACGTTAAAAGAAAAGATCTATTAGCAACTCACAACTGAAAACACTAACTGGTATGTTGATGATCTGCCAAGGACTTATCGGATTACATTAACACTAAACATAAAACACTTGGAATGTCGCCCAACGAAGCAGTTATTAATCCAATACTGGTGAATGAGAATATGTATCGAAGACACAAGTTTACCATAGGAGATAGAGTTAGAATTTCGTTAGTGAAGAAAACATTCGAGAAAGGATTTACCCCAAATTGGTCAGATGAAGTATTTGTTGTGGATAAAATGTTAACAACAATACCTGTTACGTAATAGCTGAAATAAATTATTGGAAGTTTCTACGAACAGGAGCTGCAGCGGACAGAACAGAATATATTCGTCATCGAGCGAGTAATAGCAAGAAAAGGTAAGCGAAGTTTGGTTAAATGGAGAGGTTATGGTGACAATTTTAATAGTTGGATACCAACTAAAGAAATCAAAAATCTTTGATCACATCGCTAGCTATCCAATCACAGTAAATCTTTTCGCATTTCAAAAGGACAGACTTACTTTTCACTGGCCTGCACAATGATATCAAACATTGTCTTCGCGTAGAGGGCAAAACACTCTGCATCAGGTTAAAAATCTTAACAAATAGAAAATCAAATTTTATATTTTTTGACAACCATAAACTTCTAGCAGTCCACGATTCATGAACAGCTTTAACATCTCCAAGAATATCTGATGCTCAGAGATAGTAAAATTAAACTTTTTAATCTTTTTAGCACGGTGATATTTTACATTGTACTGGGATTTTGCTGCTATATAAACTTGTTTGTCTTGAGGTATTATACCTGGTTCATCAGCAAATTTATCCTTGACGACAGGAAATAGATTTCTTGATCGAACTCGAGATGCTTTGCATCTTGACTGTTAACAGTATTGGGATTCTTCGAATCATGATATAATTAACCCTCCGAGTGCTTGCACTCTACGGTATCACGATCGAGATCAGAGTAAAGATCTGACAATCTTTTCATCAGAGACATCTCTTTGGTCTCAGTCCTGTAATAAAATATCAGATGAAATAAGAAGCGTCGTCAGAGATAAAATCTTAAATATGAATCTGTTTACAATTTACAAACTGTAGACACAAGATAAAGTGCCTTTTGTTATTTACGTAGATTTCGAGTCTATTTTACTTCCAGTGCTAGCAGCAGAAAATAACCCTGACAAATTTTCGACAAGAAAAATTCAAGAACATATTCCTTGTGGAGTAGCATATAACGTTGTCATTGCTGTTGATAAACGTTTATCAAAATCAATAAAAAAGGAGCGGATCCTGTTGTTTGGCTTCTGAAAAATCTTATCACCGAGATTGATTTCATCCTGATATTACTCGATAAGACAAAAACGATGAAACCACTAACAATAAAACAAGAAGCTGATTTTACTGCAGCTGAAATATGTCATATTTGTGAGCAGGCGCTTGCGCCTCAAGATCGTGTGAAAGATCAATGTCATATTGCTGGTAAGTATCGCGGTCCAGCACATGACAAATGTAATTTAAAATATACCGCACAATATTTTATTCCTGTTGTCTTTCACAATTTTCGTAGTAATGATTCTCATATTATCGTTGAGACGTCTGGTAACAAGGATATAATAAACCGTCTGAAAACTAACAACAACGATAAAATAAAATGTATTCCTAATAACACCGAAACGTATATGTCTGTGACACTAGGCAAGTTAAGATTTATTGATAGTTTGCAGTTTATGGCAGCATCGTTGGATGAGCTTGTAAAAGAGTGCGGTAAGTCTGATAATTTGACTGAGTATTTTGGTGACAAGTCAAGCTTGTTGACTCGAAGAGGTATCTTTCCATACGAAAATCTTGACAATTGGGATAGATTTGATGAAACATGTTTACCTGACAAAGATAAGTTTTATCCTCGGTTAAATCTTGAGAGTGTCAGCGATGATCATTATGCTTAGACTAAATCGTTATGGGACTCGTTCGACTCCAAAAATTTCGGTGATTAATTATCATGACTGGTATCTTATCACAGATATGTTGTTGCTCGCAGATATATTTGAAAACTTCAGAGATGTCAGCGCTGATAACTACGTACTCGACCCAGCTTGGTACTATTCTGCACGGGAATAAGTTGGGACGCATTACTGAAACATAGCAAAATAAAACTGGAGTTGCTTACAGACCCGGATATGTTCCATTTCATCGAGCGTGGAATCAGAGGCGGAGTAAGTGTCATAACAAAAAAATATGCCAAGGCCAATAATAAATATTTACCCGCCTATGATGAAAGAGCGCCATCAAGTTTTATAAGCTATCTCGATAGCAATAATCTGTATAAGTATGCCATGTCTGAGTCTATGACGTATGGAGGTTTCAGATGGATCAGTGAAAAACAGCTTTTGATGAAACTGATAAAATCGTAATAGCGGGATGCGAGCATCCCGATATTAGTTATTTTGTTGAAGTTGATCTTGACTATCCTGTTGAGCTTCATGATAAGCATAACGATTATTCTTTTTGTCCAGAATCAATGCTAATCGATTACAGTTTATTATCAGAAAAACAACAACATTATTCGCAGTGTAAATCTGTTGCAAACAACTCTGTTGTTCTAAAACTAGTTCCTAATCTGCTTAACAAACGGAGGTACGTTTTGCATTACAAAAATCTGAAACGGGCACTTGATCATGGTCTGATACTAAGAAAAGTTCATCGACTTCTTCTGCAAGACTATGGAAAATATCAGAAAGCGAGTCAGTATTGAGATCGTTAATAGCATGGAACGTCGTAATAAACTTGTTACATCTGATGATTTTGTTAGTATGAAAATATTTAATGAAATCTTGTAGCGGTTCAACGAAGAAAGACAAACATGATGTTGAACAAGCCAGTTTATGTCGGTATGGCAATACTTGAGATATCAAAGAAGTTAATGTACTTGTTCCACTACGATTTTGTTAAGGTTAAGTGGCGTGATTCAGAGCTGTTATTTACAGACACTGACTGGCTAATGTACAAGATAGAATCTGATGATATTTATCAAGAATTTTACGATAGCCGAAAATTATCAAAAGAAATGTAGTAGGTAAGGTGACAGGATTCGTTAATTACAATGCTGCGCTAGATGGATTTTCTTGCTATATTGAGATAATGACAATACAATCTAATCGTTATAAAACTGAGACTGATGTTAACATAAAATCTGGTCTGTGTAATTTCGATGACAAGCGATACTGTGAAAAAATATAATAAAAACTGCATTAGTGAATATAAACAGGAGTTTCTGAGCCAACCATATTTTTGTTTGACGACAATGATGATTTCCTTAATAGGTCCTCGAGTTAGTTAATCAATAATTAAATCGACGCTGTTGCCTCAGCAAAGTTGTTTTCAAAAATATGGTTTGGCTAAGAAACCCCTTTAGATTCACTACTTAAACAACACTACGTGGATCAATAGCATATGCAACCCAGTGAGTACCAGGACCAGAATGATTATCAATATTTATGATACCGTTTTAACGTGAATTTGTTTGCTCGGTAACTGATCACGAATGAAAACTCCTCACAAGATTTTGATATTTAATCGACGAGCAGCATCAAGTATCACAAAACTGGACATAGGAAGTTTAAGCGATACACTCCTGGTAGTCTCCGACCCTGACCGTATCGTGTTCCTGGCAGTCTTAGACCTTTCCCCCGATTTTAAGATCGGCCTTAAGTTTAGTCGCTTTCTTTCTTTGAGGTTTATCCACCGGTCTTAGGACCGGCGAGACCCTGTCCTTTTGCTTTCTTCAATATCATCCCAGCAGCAGTTCCAACAGCACCATGCGCAGATGCTTTTGCAACAGCTGGAGCTGCAGCAGCAGCACTCAGCGCTCGTATAGCTGCAAGAAGTGGAAATATACCACCAGTCTTTGCTATATCATTAATGGCACCCCAGAAAGATCGAGTCGCACGCCGGTTTTGATTTCTTTGTGTCACTGAAGTGCCTGAGGTGACGTTGTCAGTGATAATTGATTTGGCCCTCTGGAGTAGCTAGCGATCAGTGTTGATTTCAGTAATATTTTTATTCCAGAATTCCTTTTCGATGCTAATTGTAGCTTTTTAATCTGGCCAGGTGTAAGAGTAACATTGACATGTTGATATGACATAATAATATTACGAATGATCCAATTGCTTTTGCAATAGATCACGGGCCATCCGATTACATATTTTCTACAGGCGCATCAACGACCCTCATTCGTCTACCGACACCTTCGAGCTACACTGTTTTGTCTGCCAGCATAACAGCTATTGCTCTAGAACCACCAGGCCCAACCGGTATATCATTAGCAGTAGCTAGCACGTGATCTAGATGTTCCAGTGAAAAATAATGGATCGGATACAACGACGAGAAATCACGCTGAGATATCTGAGACCAGTATTAATGTTTTGATCACGCCCCATGAATTTCATCAAACTATGATACGCCCGTGCTACGTTGTTTTGTTCGATATTCAGTATTGTCTTCGGATGGTTCCTGGTGTCCATTTATTCTTAGTGAAATGGTAAACGCCTTTAAACCGTCAAAAACCATGGGGTATCTTTCTTGATTTTCCAGTCTTGCGTTAGCATGAAATGCAACAAAATATATGTCGTGGTGCTGAAATCCCCTGTTGAGATATTATTTGTCATATAAAGGAATGTGCTGTGCTTGTAACTGAGTCGGTAGACATTGTCAACCATGACAGCGTCGACTTACCGCCACTCTCCGTGAAAGAGAGCAGCCGTTGTTCTTCAGTGATTGATGGTGTCATCGTTGGCATCCATAAAGCAAGTTTTTCTGTTCTACTTTACCAGTAGCTACAGCATTATTTCGCCGGACTGCATCGTTGTCGGTGGCCTTTCGAACAAACTCAACAGGATGTTTGGCCCCAAAGATAATTTTTCTAACACGTCTGCAGAATCCGAAGACACGTGACAACGGTATCACACAGCTAAATCTACCATCTGCGTTAATCTGTGATCATCGTGCTGCAGCACAGGTTAAATTCTGGATTAGCACTGATGACTACCAGACCTACGTCGGCATCAGGGTTGTTGGCATGGTTTCTTGGTCGTCCTATGTTACACTGTGCATCGTCAGGATGGTTAGTAATATCCTTTGAGAACATCATTGATGGTCCAGCGGACCTTGAATAATCACCAGAAAATCTTGCAAGACCGAGTATCATTGTAGCAACATCGGCGTCATTGTGACATACTTCGATTTGTCTACCATCGATATTATGTAAGGTACTTTTAAATAACGCTGTAATACCATTATTAACAAATCCACATTTATCATTTTCTGCATATGCAGTATTGTCATTTTTCACAAATGTACCCTGAACTTCAGTGAATGCCTCGGCGGGTAGGAAATACCTTGATGTATCTTGCACTTCAAGTTTGATTCGTCGACATTGATTTGGTTCTCGTGCTTCATAGGAATAAAATTGATAATCACGCACACACTCGTCTTTAAGTACTGGTACATCCATGTCAAATGCGGGAACAGATACACGCTTGAACATTTTATTTATATTTGCTGTTGTCTAAAATAATGTACCACCGACGTTAACCTCGGTGACGACGGGCCAAGCCAATCCCTGCTATTAGATTTGCAGTTATATTCCGGAATTCTTCACCAGGTGGTAAACCACTTGCTAATTCTTTTAGCCATTCATTTGCAACTTCATTGATTATTTTCCTGACACTTGCTGACATCACTTCGGTGCTGGGTAGTTTTACTGGCTGAGGTCTGCGTATTACAACATCACCAACGGTGCCAATAGCCTTTTTACGAACAACATCAATGGCTTTCATTCCTAGTTGCTTTGCAATCGGAATCGCTTTTGGGGCTACCCTTCTGAATCGACCTTAAATAACATCACCGAGTCGATCTCCGTAAATAACTTTAAATGTTGGCAGCCGTGAATTTATCACCCTGACTATTACAGGTCTACGTTGAGCATCAAACACTATTATTATCATGATAAATCAAACACTATTATTATTATGAATCAGGAAGATTATGTTAAAGAAGTTGAACGTCAATTAAATGAGGAAAAATACTACAAACATATTAACGAAGACCCGTCAATAGAAATTAAATCGAAAATTTCAACTTGCATTAATGAGATCGCTAAAAATAATAATTCCATATATGAGGAATTTGATACTTTCCCTCTTAACATACGTACGCTTCAATTCTACAGATTACCCAAAACTCATAAAAATCCTGACCATAATTTACTTTTAAATTATCCAGGACGACCCCTTATATCAGGTTGTAATTCATATACTGAAAACCTGTCCAAATTTATTGATAGTGTTTTACAACCTTTAATGAAATCACTTCCGTCATGCATTAAAGATACTACTGATTTCATTAAAAAGTTGAAGTCTATTCCACAGCTATCTGATAACTCAATCCTGGTATCATTAGACGTAACATCACTATATACCAACATTCCACATACAGATGGCATTGAAGTGTGTAAATATTTTCTTGATAACAATCCCAATAATAGCAGACTATCTAGTGAAGATATTTGTAAAATAATAAAACTTATCTTGGAAAATAATTATTTTCAATTTAATAATACAAATTACATCCAAGTAATGGGTACAGCAATGGATAGTCCTATGGCTCCTTCATACGCTTCTCTTTTCATGTGTAAATTAGAAAACGATTTCCTTCAAAAAGAAAAGTTTAAGCCATCTGTTTGGTTTAGATTTTTAGATGACATATTTATGATCTGGAACCATTCAACTGAAGAACTGGAAAAATTCATTGATCGCCTAAACCATTTTCATCCGATAATTAAATTTACTTATACTACATCTAGTACGCATGTTTCATTTTTAGATGTAAATGTAATTAACAATATTGACAACACTATCTCTACAAATATTCATGTCAAGGAAACTAATATCCACCAATATAAATGTGAAATATTCTTCGTGTCATCCCATGTCATGTAAAAACGGTATACCATATAGCCAGGCCAAAAGATACCGACGCATTATTTCAGATGATTGTCAATTACAAAATTCGTTGAATGATTTAAAAACATATTTCCAAAACAGAAATTATCCTAAACATATCATTGATTCTGCGCTGAACAAAGCCCGTAATCTTACTCAACATGAGGCTTTTAACACAGCAAATTGTACAATAGAGAAAAATATAATTCCTTTTACAATACAATATAATCCTTCATTACGTAATATAGGCCTTATAATTAATAAATATTGGAGTCTCCTAAATTTATCAAATAAAAACAACGTAAAATCACTTTACAACAATAAACCAATTCTTGCTTATAGAAGACCCAAGAATTTGCAAGATTTTCTAATTAGAACTAAACAAACAGAAAATAAAAAAAAGACAATTCTCGTCATCTAAATATAATAGACACCGGTGCTCTCAATGTGCAAACATAAGAGAAAGTGCTTCTTTCAGTAATGCTAATACTAAAGAGGTATTTCTCAACTTTATAACACTAACTGCGTATCAACTGATGTGATTTATTTGATAACCTGTAAAAAATGTAATATGCAATATGTTGGACAAACACTTCAACAAGTTTCTAAGAGAATGAATAATCATCGCTTTCATATAAAAAATTATAGAGATCCTCAGTTTTCCTCTAATATTTCAACACATTTTAATACCAATAATCACTCTCTACTCGATTTTTCTTTCATGCCAATAGATATTGTGCATAGAGAAATAAATAGACTCATAAAAGAAACTTACTGGGTTCATAAATTAGATACTTTGTATCCTAATGGCCTTAATACCAATGCACTACATAAAATTGTATAACTTTGTTTGTTTTTTTTAAATTGATAAATTATATATCCTTTATAACAATATAATCATAGTTATCGCAGAATCACTCATTATTATTGTTCAGCCATTTTATCACGTCAGCTGAGAGAGTTACTTTTTTTACCCGCGACATTAACGTTGGAGCAGCAGGGAGGGTGAGAACCAACATTGATGTCTCGGCCTGCATTAATGCCGGCGCCTATGGAAATTTGACACACAAGGTCAAGGGAGGTGGGGTGATAAAGTGTTGGCTAACTGGCACGTTAGAGGCCTCGGTTATCTTTCTGGACTTTATGCGTTGATTTCCCAAATGGGACCTTCCTAATAGTGATCTGTTCATCCTTCCTGCTGCTCATGTACTAAACTGGGTCAAGAAAAGAGTACGTCAAGTGTAATTGTCTCAATAAAGGATAGTACTAATTTTCAACATACGTAGCTTTCGTGGTGACAGCACAGTGCGCGACGTTCAATCCGGATTGTACTAGATCACACCTTTAGGTTGATTTCACCCAAAAATATCTGCATACTTTAACATTGATTTTTCCGTATTACTTCTGGGGGCGTGTAAATAATTACCTTCCAAAGGAATATGGATATATAAGGACACAAATGAAGTGAATAATTGACATATAGCCTAAAGGTATGTTCAAATTCTAAAAAATGACACCTGTTGCAAAAATAGTCTGTGTTGAATGCTTACATGACCTATGTGACTTTTACTATAACTTTAAGCATATCCAAATGGTGAATCCAAAATATTTACGTTCCATGTCAGAATTCGCATTGAATTATGATATTTATTGTACATTTTTCAAGATTGTACATATTTTTACCATCATATTTCAAAGTTAGGAATACGGAACCTATTTTGTATTATTTTGATGAATAATTGGTTAAAAAGAAGCACGAGAAGGGACAGTACATCTTAAAATTACACCATGCTTTTGTATTCATATTTTTGTTAGACCAACAAGTAGATCTCCGCCTTTTTTTTCTGACAATGCAGGTAGCGGATCAGAAGAAGAAAAAACGTGGAGATCTACTTGTTGGTCTAAGATTTTTGTCAGCTTTAAAGCCTTTATACAAATTATGAATAAATGGATTAGGCCAGTGGTTTACAACCTTTCTGAATATGATGATACATTCTTAATTCTAGAAAAAAAATAATATTTTTCCCACAATATGCTAATAGTTTTATTTTTGGGCTCCTTTGGAATAACTATGCAGTACCCTGGAGGTCTGTGGCATATATATATATATATATATATATATATATATATATATATATATATATATATATATATATATATATATATATATATATCCAGCAGTAGGGAAAAAATTTTTATAATCATATACACATTATTTGTAAACATGGCATTACAAATTTATGAAAAAAGAAAAGAAAAGAAAAACATAAAAAAAACCCATGATTTTGTATAAAAAAAATTATACATCACATTTTACTGTTAACTGACATCAGATACAGTTATGTTTACTTTTTATAAGTTC
This sequence comes from Megalonaias nervosa, assembly GCA_016617855.1. Lineage (NCBI taxonomy): Eukaryota > Metazoa > Mollusca > Bivalvia > Unionida > Unionidae > Megalonaias > Megalonaias nervosa. The sequence continues at coordinate 23,395 of JAECUM010045894.1, forward strand.
TCACAACGCAGGCACTTGTTCCCATCAGCAAAAAGGGAAAAAAATGATTATTTGCAGTGGAATTAGAGAGTGTTATCATTACTTTCCCATTTTAATGAAAGAAACAAGTGCCTTTGTTTCTTTAACCGCTTAAATAAATGTATGTAACTGTGGACTAATTTTTATGATTTATTAATTTATGGTAAAATTAAATGTCACCTTTGTTCACTAACATAAGTTTTGATACTGATATACTTGATAGTTTGCATTTTTTGCCTTTATTTATCCATTTTATTCAATAAGGCAAAGATAAAAATGAAGTTTTGTGTTTTTCATTTCTGTATTTTTGTACTCATCTTTCCAATCCACCTCTACGCCATATATGTCTGATCAAATCTGTTATTGTTAGGGCTGATACTTATTAATATTGATTACAAGGAATATTTTGCTACTTAGCTTAAGTGGATATGGGTTCAGAAGAGTTAAAATACTTTGACACTGTTAAAAATTTGCAGCAAGTTTCTACTGTCTGTAAGACTCTTCTTCATGGACCTTTATACTTGAAAGTATTTAAAGGAGTATCAGGCTACTGTATCAAATTTTGTCATTAAATTTATGCATTTCTGTATTCTTTGTAGATGTGTTTCTTACCAACTGTATTAATGTTTACAGGGACTCTTTCTGTATTTTGCCTATGGAGTACTGTCTGAGTCAAGGGGCAAGAAAAATCAGGAACAATTATTTGCATTTTTACTTTTATGCTCATGTCAGATAATCAAGCTATGCTGTCCTTTGAGAGACCACAAGTTGTAACTGTATGTTGTACACAACAGACATTACATTTACATGAATGATGATTGAGTCAAATACACTTCTAAGGTAATGGATGCATGGTTAGCCTATTTTCTGGAATGATAATCACCCATAACAACAAATCCAATATAAGCTGAGGGAGGTAATGCACTATAATTTTTGGTCAGTTTAACCTACCATTAATTTTAGTGGCTATTTCTGGAATAAAAATATCGTGGAAGTAAACGTTTCTAGATAGTGTTTGTAATTGATATGTATTGTTCTTCAGAAAGCATGAAAATTTACTTATTGAAGATTTGCATCATGTTTGGCTTATAATACCAACATCCTTTAAACTTTACTTGTGTGTTGCAAGTTTCCTACCTTTTCTGCCCAAATCTGTTCACTTTGACCAATTTTTCAAGAAATATAGAGGGGGCCCAGAGTGGCCAAGTGGTCTAAAGCGCTCTCCGTTATGGACCACTGCCATCTCACCTCTGTCTGCATGGGTTCGAGTCTCGGATTCGGCCAATGTGGGTATGTGAGAAAGCTTGCCAGTAGCTTCTCATGGGTTGGTGGTTCTTTATGGGGTTTTCCTGGGGTCTTCCTCCACCATTAATACTGGCCGCCATGTATAGCCTATCTTGTGCTGAAAAATGACGTTAAACCCCACAACAACAAAAACAACAACAACAAGAAATATAGTTTTTATTGTTACTGTAAATCCTATAACTACCATATTGAACAGATGCCACTTTGATAAAACTCCTCATCTTGAGTACATACTCATCTTAAAATTGATTCTCTCAGGAAGATTCCCAAAATCTAAACATCAAAATCACTAGCTTGAGCCTCTTGTTATGTGCAGTAGGGTGCTTTGTGTATCCTCATCAATGTATTTGCTCTTTTCATCTTAATCTCCAAATTAATCTGACTAGTCTGAAACTGAATTTGGCATGGTGTATCCTGGTGTGAAGATTTCCAAAAATTATTTACCAATGATGTCAGTTTGCAGTCAAATAATGCTACTATTAATAAATGTGAAATTACTACTGATATATTAGTGTAAGTACATAATGACATTTAATGCATGTTTCTCAAAAACAATTTGAATGCAAGCATCCTAATATAAATGCCTTTCAAAGTATGTACAATAGATACTGTACTGTATGCATGTCATTCTTGAATGACTGTCAAATGGCTCTCAAGAACTTGATTAAATTTGGCAAGGAACATCCTGATTACTGTGACTGGTGTAAGGACTTTCCAGTTTTTGTAAATGATGATGATGCTCTGCTATCAAACTCTGGCCACCATTTTTACAAAAAGAACATTAGTGGAGAATGCTTTATAAAACACTCAATAGGATTTCACAGAGTTTGAAAGGGAACATCATACTGGCATAAAAGCCTTTCAGCTCTGTGTATATGGTGGCAGTCATATTTCACATAGGGTTAAATTTTATAAAGAAAGAATTTTCCAGGTTTTCCTCACTGGTTATAATGGATATCTAAAAAAGTCCTTGTACGTCTTAGGTATTATGAAAATAACTTTTAATTCCCTTTATTTTGGTGCATGATTGATGGGTGTAATTTGGGTGATAGAGTATGCAGCTTGGCCTTACTTCAGATGTGCACCAATACAAACATGGCTTTGTCATTTTCATTTTTTGGATTACAGAGATAAATTGTTTAAATATTATATATATTGTAATTGATTCATTGCACTTTAAAAAGCTGATTTTGTCTAGCTGGACAAATGTCATTTTCCCTATTTTAATAACTGCTAAAGATTGTGTACTTTAGAGTAATTCAGGCTGATTTTTCGAGCACAAGGGAGCAGCCATTTTGGTTAGCTGTGTGTTTAGATCATGTTCAATTTGCAGAAGTTCAATATCCAAAGAAAGTTCAGCCACAGTACATGAAAGTAGAGCAGAGGTATGCCAACATTCTCTCCACTGTACATTTTGCAAATGCAAACAACTTTAGTATATAATATCTGTAAAGCACCCCCTATGATACCAGTTTGCAATCACCCTTACTTAAAATAAATCAACAATTTGCATGGTTTCTTTTCTAGAATCTATACAACAGCATCTGACACAATTTCATATAGATAATCCTGACATATGATTATCTTTTATAGTTTTACACATGAAACCAATCTGCAATTAAAAGTGAAATAAAAATACCCAGACCAACTTTGAAACCAACTCAACAGAATTTAAACAAATTTTATATGCAGCATATTGGCATGAAAGCTTTTCAGTTTAGTATACACCAACATGTTGTTTATTTTGTTGCTAAAAATATGTTTAAAAAATTGTATTGTCAACTTCATAAAAACCATGGGAATAAATTTGATCTATTTTTGCAGCAAATACTATGACCTCAGTGCCTTCCTTGTTTAGTTTTGTACAAATCATATGATGCTGATTGGTCACACAAAACCTCTGTTGTTAAAAGCAAATAAAATTAAACGACTTTTTCTCAATAGCAACTTGGCAGAATTGGGCATAATTTAAGAGATAATCCCAATAACAAGCACATTCAAATGTATACAAATGATGTCAATTTGCTGTCAAATATGGCTGTTCTTACCAACCCCGGTTACTTGGGCAGCTGATGTTAGATGTGGATATTATGTTGATAAAGTTTATAAATCAGGCCCACTTGAACCTGTAGAACCAGCAACTTTATAACTAAAATTATGTACTCTCCAAATCCTTGTTACTGTGTGCATACATGACACGTTCATCACACCTTCAGCACTGCTCTTAGGATAAGGTGTGAAAGGCAGTTGCCTTGGGCCCTGCACTCAATTGACAAAAAAATAGGCATGCTACAGTAACTCCACCAGCTGGACCCCGCTGCCAGCACAGCACCTTAAACGTCCCAAGCTGTAAGGCTGGGTCTGCATGTCATGCATATTACATTACCATCTTCTGTAACAGGTTTTGACATGTAACTTACCATAGCATTGATCTAACAATTAAAAACTGTTGGGTTTTGCAGACCAAACTAATTGTGTCACACTAGGGACAAAGCAAGTGACATTTGAAGAAGCACTTGTCTCTTGTAAAATTTAGTTGCTCTAGGAATTTTAGCTCACCTGGCCAGAGTCCCAAATATGTCTATGGCATGTACCAGGTGTGTCCAGTGTGCTTCCTTGTGTGGTTCATCCAGTTTATGATGTCTATCATCCATCAGCGTTTGTCATTATCAGCTTCTCAACAAAAACAACTGGACAATTTTCAACAAAGGACCTTCTCATTTGCATATATGACGCTGATATCATCAGATATGGCTACTGTTACTTAAATAATAGGAAAATACCAAAATGACTTTTTCTCAAACAGTTGATGAGCATAATGATCAATGTCCTGGTTTGTATACCTTCTAATTTGATACAAATAATGCTGATCAGCCATCAATATGGCCACTGTTAATAGCAAAAGAAAAGATTTTAAATGATTTTCCAATATTTCTGTAGCAAGAACAGATTAGATGAAATAATAAAATGAGTTGACAGTCAGAGCATACCCAGATTCATCCATGTCCAATAAAGTAACTTAGATTGAACTAGCCAATCTCTCTCTCTCTCTCTCTCTCTCTCTCTCTCTATATATATATATAGGAGTGAATTTGTGTTTCAGTGCTTCTGCACCAAAACATAATTTTTAGTTCTACTGGTCATTAACCAAAGGAACTTAAGGGATGGCCTGTTGTCCATGGTCCAAATGCCTGTCCATCCATGAATACAAATTTGTTATCATTCTCCTCCTAAACTACTTGGATCATTGCCATGAAAGGTCTAGTTGGTCTGAAATGAAACAGGTGCTGCACAGACATCCATTATGGCCACCACATCAGCCATCTTGAAAATCTTATCACTACCCCAATCGAATCAATGGTCACATCATCTTGGAGTTTTTGCAAAAATACTTCTTATGATGTCTAGTTGGTCCTGAATGAAATAAATGCCAATCTAAGATCCAATATGGTCGCCATGGCAACTGTCTTGAATTTTGTTGCTGCTATTCCTGAACAAAAAGTCATATTGACATGGGGTTTTCAAAAGAAATACTTCTTATGATTCAAATTATAATAATGATGTCTAGTTGTTCCTAGGTGATAATGCAGATATTTAGCTAAATGTAAATGTGTCAGTCTGATATCCAGTACAACTGAAAATCTTATTATTGCTTCTTTTTTTGATCAGAAATGCATATCAGCTCAGGGTTTTCACTGGAAGACCTGCTGTCTGGTTCATCTTAAATAAATCAAACTTTGCCAATCTAATGTCCAGCATGGCTGGAACAGTGGCCATGTGAAAATCATATCACTATACCTACTAGGCAGAAAGTCATATCAACAGTCATTTTTCACCAGAAGATTTCTCGTAATATCATGTTGGTACTAAATGGAAATTGTGCTGATGTGACATGTTAAAATCTTGTTATTGCTACTCATCCAAACTAGAAAGTCATATTGACATGGGGTTTTCACCAGAAGACCAATTATGATATTTAGTTGGTCCTGAATGAAAATGGTGCCAATCTGGCCTCATTTGAACATATTATTTTCTTGTCTCAAATTTTCCTGAATGGATGGTCTTATGAACATGGGGTTTTCACCAAAATTCTTCTAATGGCATGTAGTTTGTGTCAAATGAAAATGGTGCTGATTTTACATATGGTATACCTGCCACAGTTGCTAATTTGACAATCTTATCACTCAAAAATATCAGAAGTGGTTTCAACACTAACATTAAAAAGACTCAATTGTTCATCTTGAATTCCTGGAAATTCTTTTTAGACAGTTGAACGCGATTCCCTTCAAAGTACTTTTGTTTCTGTCATTTTGTCCCATTCAAAGAATATTGTATATATTTCTTACTTTCCAGAGTGGATTTGAGATTGTGGACAAAATGAAGGAGCCTGCGGACTGTTCTAAGGACCCTTTTCCTGACTTTGAAGAGCTGTTGGCCAACCTTGACTTAGAGTATGAAAGTGTCAGGTTCAGGTCCATGACTAAAAAAAATCCAAAGCAAGATCCAAAAGAATCTTCTGTACCAAATAAAAAGTCTCCTGGCACTCCAGCATCTGATGCCAGCCAGAATTTGAAGGAAGTTGCTAAACTTGGAGATGCTTCAGGTATATTTATGCCATTATGTCATTGTCAATAAGACAGGTTTAGTTTCAATTTTTCATGAACCATTGAGGGAAACCTCACAATAACATGACAGCCAAGTCCACTTTGTGCCATTATGTTATGTAACAAATCATTAATATTGAGATATTTCAGTCAGCTGAAATAAATGCTGTGTATATTCCTAGTACTGTACAAGATGGTGGGGAATGGGTGGGTGCTGAACTGTGAGCTTTATGGGCACATTTGCCAACTTAAATTGAAGCATATTACATGAGAAGTAGTGAAAACACAGTGATTATTTTAATTTTCTCCAGAGAACCATTCATTATTGTATATTGATAACTGAATAGCACACATAAAGTATGTTCATTGTTTCCCTTTATGTATCTTTGTATGTCAGTGATGCACATCCGAAAGATTTGTTGTAAATTTAACCTAGATCCGGTTGATCAAACTGTTGTGGTCATCACATCACTAGTAATAAATAAACATTACTATCTTGATGAAACGATTCAAATTATATTTACTCTTGAATAGTTAACAGTCTATTTTTTAAAGTTCGTCAGTGGCAATTATATTCCTGAATGGTTGGTAGTATTAACATGGAGTTTATCAGCAAAAGACTTCTATAATGTCTAGTTGGTCCTAAATGAAAACGTCGCCCCTCTGATATTCTTGTTGGGCTGCCTTGGTTGCCACACTGGAAATCTTGTTATATCTACTCCTGAATGAATTGTCAAATCTACATGGGGTTTTCACGCAAAACTTCTTATTATGCTTACTTTGTACTACTTCAAAATGGTGTATATAATGACTTTGCAACATGGTACCAAATCTAGTTATAGCAACTTCTCCTACATGGACAACTTAAATGGCATAGAGTTTTCAATGAAAGACTTCTGATGATGTCTGATTAGTCCCAAATTAACAAAGGTGCTGATCTGACATAAAATGGTGGCTAGCTTGAAATTCATCCTTTAGATACTTCTGAATGGATAGTCATAGTGATATTGGATTCTTGCTAAATGACTTCTTATGATGTCCAATTGGTCCTAGATGAAAATGATATCAAAAGACTTCAGATATGGCTCCCATGGTAATCATCTTGAAAATCTTGCTTGCACTACTTCCTAACACATGTTCATATCAAAATGAAATTTTTACAAAAAGACTTCTAATGTGTTGATCAGGACTCCAAATTGATGGCCAGTTGGTGGCCAGGAAATAAGTGTTTGGATAATCGCTGCAACTTGGGTTTTTGCTAAAAGACTGCATGTGATGTCTAGTTAGTACTGACTAAAAATGGTGCCTCTCAGGTATCCATTAAGGGCTGTTTTGAAGGCCATTTTCGGAATCTTTATCACTCCTATATGGAAGGTTGTAGCTACTAAACATGTCTTTTGATGTTTGCATGGTAACACAATGATCCACCTCTTAACCCCTACTGCTCTGCCATGTGGCACCTGCTTTTTAAGGCCAGAATTCCAAGGCACCAATGAGTTTGAATTCAAAAGTACAATGTGACCTCCTATAGCATGCTCCGTTATAACATGAATTTGGATATAACACAGTTGTGGTGTGGCTCCCGAAATTTCATATGCATGCATTTTTCTCATACACGAAAGAAAATTTCTTTCTTAAAAGTACGAAAAAAAACCAAAAAAAGTTTATCATTTTATGGAAGAGATTGCATATGAATAATACAAGATGATCGTGGCGTGGCTTCTGAAATTTTACATGCATTTTTCTCATACACGAAAAATAGTGTTTTCTTCTTAAAAGTATGAAAAATAATGTGTAAAAAGTTTATTCAGGGATCGTGCAGGGCTTCGCCAATGTCGCAAATTGCAATTTTTTTTTCTTATTGGCGGCAAAATATATCATGTGGCGATTTTTTTTTTTATTGGCGACATTGTTGGCTGTTTAAACTTGTATATACAACCATTGGTTTGGAGTTAAGAAATTCAGAGGCCCCATGAAAGGAAGCCACAGAGTTGATATAAAATGCACTGAAATTTATCTATTGTTACACAGACAAATTCTTTGCCCATAGTGACAAACCATCTTAACAGTGCATTGTTATATCAAATTCCGCTTATGTTGACATATAGCATGAGTATTGTATGTTTTGAGATATTCGCTTTTTTTTTTCAAATTTACATTTCTGGTAGCGGAGATCAACCGGACGAGGCATTATCTCATAATCTATCTTTCGTCGGATTTTGGGCCACTCGCTAGTAATTAATATATTTACATGGACTGACATTTGTATGTGGATGGTAAGTAAAATTCCTCTTGTTTTCACTCAGAATAAAATCCTTCAGAACATTCACATTTTCTGTAGTAATCCCTGTCATCAGACCAGAACACCTGCGTCTCTACCGTTAGTAGTATAGTGGGTTACCGTAGCGTCAATGGGAATTAGCATTACAGACCCCCCCCTGGGCCAGTATAGCGTCAAGAAAGTAGGTCAACACCCTGGGCCAGTATAGCGTCAAGAAAGTAGGTCAACACCCTGGGCCTGTATAGCGTCAATGGAAATTTTTGTAGAGCGGTGACTGGGAGACTGGGGGTTTGTAGAGCGATAAGCGACAGGTGGCATGTTTCTTTTTTTTAGTAGAGGAAGGGTTTTATATATATTCGTTTAGGGGGAGACCAAATGAAAATTAAGATCTTTTCGAGGTATTGGAAGTGGCCCTGAAAAGGGCCTTTGTCTTCTTCTTCTATTGTCTCCACTTCTTCCACCATGTTCTCACTTTGGCAAAAATTCCTTTCTTCTTTTCTTCTTCGGGCATCCAGTCAGGATGTCCGAGAGCTCTGAATTTGTCTTGCACTTTCATCCAATTGTTGTTCAATTTCTCAAACTCTTCTTTCTTTTTTTGGTTTTCTTTGTCCTTTCTTTCTTTCTTCCACGTTTCCTTGATCTTCTTTACTTCTTCTTCCAGTACTTTTCTCATTGGGTCTTCGCCTTTCTTGATATTATCTAAGCCTTTTTTGACAAAAGGCCACTCCATTAAATGGAAGATGTCTTCCAAAAAACATTTCACTTGGATCACAGTATCCAGAACCTGCTTTAAGGTTCCCACTCTGAAGTATTTAGGATTGATGATTCCTCTCAGCTTATCCGCTTCTTCTATTGTTATCATTTGCAAATGATAACTTGCTGCTTTCAAACTGTTCACCAAGTCTAGGCTACCTGGGAACTTCCATTCTTTGTCAAGTCTGTCCAGCACGTAGGCTCCATCCATGATCCACCACCAACTATCTGTTAACTTGTTAAATAATTCTATGCTGCCAGTCATTTTTTTATTCTGTGTAGAATGGCGCGAATGACGAACGCTATGCTTTTATATACTTCAAGCACGGACGTGAAGGAAAACATACCTTGCACTCACTTCACATATGATATACTATCCTTACCAACGAACGAACAAGCATAAAACACACCATATACTATCCTCACCAACGAACGAGCAAGCATAAAACACACACTATACTAGCCTCACCAACGAACGAGCAAGCATAAAACACACACTATACTATCCTCACCAACGAACGAGCAAGCATAAAACACACACTATACTATCCTCACCAACGAACGAGCAAGCATAAAACACACAAACATACCATCCACACAATCAGGATGAGAAAAAAACATATTATATACTATCCTCACCAACGAACGAGCAAGCATAAAACACACACTATACTATCCTCACCAACGAACGAG
>JAECUM010045895.1:0-31224 GCA_016617855.1 Megalonaias nervosa
TAACCAGAACTGTGTGTACAATAGTGCGTGGATCGAAACAACGGCTTAAATTTCCTTTTACAGTCTGCAGAAATATAGCGCCTGTATACATGTATTTTCACACCATCACTGATTATTCAACGAAAGAGAGAGATATGTATGTATATAACTGACAGAGTTATGCGCTATCGAATTTACTGGAACATAAATATGTACGCCTGCTATCTATTGTTTACCTGACGGAGTTATTTCCCTTCACATAATGCAACAGTCTATTGCAGATTCAGTAGAAATATACACAATTACATTACGGCGGCAACCTACCCCCCCCCCCATAACAGTCTGTGATATTATGCAGTAATAAGCGGGGTAACTGCATGATTGCTCTATCAGCCGTGACATTGTCACGGGGACAGAGTTATCTCGCTTGATATTCATAATATCACAGACAAATGGCAAATTATTTGAGTGATCGGTGGTTCAGATTTCTCGATCAGCGAGTTGTCGTTTGATTAATTGGTCTCGCAATCGTCGCCGCGCTTGTTCATGTCGTGATGTATATATGAGCAAACTTAATCGCTGTGAAAAACCATTACCGTAATGTTTATCAACAATGTTGATGAAATCCATGCCGTACTTATCGCTGATAGTAATATTAGTGCCAGGAGGTAAAGTATCAGCAAGACGAATTTGTTCGTCGTCGTTTGATAAAATGAATAGTTTTTTCCTGATATATATATATATATATATATATATATATATATATATATATATATATATATATATATTGTTTAAATAATCAGCGATAAATATTATATTGATATATGATCTGCGCAACGTTCGCCAACAATGATTGTTTTATTCAGAAATGGCAACATATTTAAAAATTAACAACTGATCGTATTTAACTGAATATGCTGATTTAGTTATTTTTTTCTGCCACAAATTGTACCGCACTCGGGGTGATACTAAAATATTTACCAGCCGCCCTTATCCATGGGAAAATTATTTCTTCACCAGTCTCTGTATTTCTAGATTTAATAGTCCTTTTCGCAAATTTTTTACATCTGCCAGTATTTCCAAATGCAGTATTCTGACTGTGTAACAATTCGTAAATTTTCTAAAGAATTATTAATTTTATCACCGTCAATATGATTGACAACAAGTCCATTTTCGATCGGGCCATGAAAACATTCGAACACGAATCTATATGAGTAATACATTTTTTTTCCCCCAGCACTAAATTTGAGATAACCAGTATTATGAACTTTTCCGACTGGGTTTTTTCATCGACAGTTTCTGATTACACCATCTCTGGATGCTTCGTAATTCTCGATGATGGGATGTTTCACAAATTCGTTTTACTCCATTTGTATACTAATATTATTTGTCTAAATGATTATTTTGAAACCTGGCGAGATAGTCTTCAGCGGTTTTGTGGGAGATATCAGGGCGTTATATTCTTTATCAGAATATCGTTTCAGCTCTCTGTATCGTTTACCACCACAACGCACACATAACCGTGTTTCTCCTCTGACTCCAACACCGCACCGCAAACACGGTTTCGGTACTACAATTCCACGCCTGAAGCTTTGCATATGGTAACCAGAGAATTCATTTACGCAGGATTTATTACATCGAGATGAAAATCCAATCATCAGCCAATTACATTTCTTGTTTGCTTGAATCATTATATATATAATTAAAGTTTAATTAAACATACATATTTGCCTTAATTAAAGCATGAAGGAGTTTAAGAGATTGTAAGCAATTAAACCTTCTAGAGCCAGATTTGATCTTGACAGATTGTCGAAACCTAAATTGTATTTTTCGGTGCAAGATCTAGCTTTGATGAATAGCGATATAACTGATCATATCCGTGAAGCCAAAAAAGAATTTCGCAACGATAGTGCGGCTCATGTGTTGTCAACATTCAGGATCATGAATACCATTGATACTAGAATGAATGACGAACGAGGAAGAAATATTATCAACTACCTTGATATTCATCAAGGCAATCAGCGATATATTATTAGAATAAAATTTATCGTGAAGACAGACGACGACGTTTGGATTATCCGTGACAAACATGACCCTGTACGATTTCATACTGGAAATAGCGTTGTCACGATAAATAAAAATTCCAAACCGAGTACGCTGACCGGCATTGATAAACCGTATTATGCACGAGTTTATCCTGTGACTGCAGTTGTTTATGCGTTATATCCGATAAATAATAAACCCAACGTTGCAGATCTCAAACCGATGAAAATTTCCCAATTAAATTGCGTAGCTGAGCGAGTTACAGAACATTTCTCAGAAGCGATACGCGGAAATGGTTTAACAGATTTGCGACGTAAAAAAATAAACACCTGGCAGCAACAGTTAAAGATACCGGAGCGTCTATCAGCGACGTTGCTAAACTAGAAAAAGAAATAAGATTTCCGGTTACGGTAAAGACATTAACCGGAGAGATTTTGTATGCGTCGAAATATACATCAAGAGGATCTCCGATAACAATTATTGATCAGAACGCACATGTATGGACGTCCGCGCTAACAATATTTCCACGAGACAGAACAGTTAAGCTCTACCGCGGTAACATATTCGACGCTATCAACGATATTAGTAAGAGTGACCCTGTGTCTGTGTGGTTATTTCGAAGTTCCGATGATGAAAATTATGATCAGTTTGTAAGGCCTAGCGGAGAAATTTATCGTACAAAAACTCTCCACGAGGAAATGAGCAAGCTTGCGTTGAAATACACGAACGGTGATGAAATCACTGTCAAGCAATTAATCAGTAACTGTTTTACCGTTCCATCAGTTGCTGCTCACATCGCTCAGGAGAAAAATGCATGGAAACCGACACGATTGGAATTTCTTGAAGATATTCAGCACAGTTGTGTCGAATACGGTTATGGTGGATTATGGAATACCGAATACGACTACGGTGACGTTATATCGGTTGATATGGTAGCGTGTTATCCTGGAAGTTTTCTTGGATACGGAGAGTGTTCTGGATACTTTAAGCGATTTGGACATCCCACACACGAGATGACCAGAGTTGCTATAAACGGGCTATTACCAAATTTTGATCTGACTGGATTTGCTTGTATAGAGTCATTCGAGTTTGCGAAAAATCTGCATCCGATTATTTATGTTTGGTTTGGAAGACATTTCTCAGAAAAATATTGGGCTCTAATAGTACTATTACGATATATGCTTGATAATGGAATTTTAATATCGTTGAGAGTAAATGAAGCAATTATATCATATCGCAAACAAAAACAAATTTGGCTGCCAGAACCTGTTAAATCTGATGTAGGAAGTGATGTTAGGGAAAAGTTTCCTGACCTCCCCGAAGAAGAAATAAATACAATTATTAATAACGTATCTAAATTCAGAAAAGAAAATAATGAGAAAGCAGCTAAAGATCTTGGAAGAAAAATAATTGGTAAATTTACTCAAGGAGGATCATATGATCATAAACGAACGTGTACAAGATTAATTATGGACGATACCGAACTCGATTTTATAATTGCTGATACAACAAACAAAAACACGTTTATAAGTCGGAGTGATGCTCATTTATCAGACGGGACTAAATTAGGTACAATTGCGAACTATACTGAAGGTGAATCACCGCAGTTTACTCATTTAAGATCTTCTATGCTCGCGTATGTTTTGATAAATTTGCTGTCGATGATAAACAGATTCCCTCGTTACGCGGTCAGAGTTGCCACGGATTCATTTTATATAAATAAAGCGTATAAGGATTTGTTTAAACCGCTACTTGGTACTGGTGAATGGGGATCATGAAGAATAAAACAAGAAAATACACTTGACTTATTCCGAATCTGCAGACGTTGAAATCGCGGAGACATATTACAGCAATGACAGTCAAATATTAAAATCATCAGCACCATCTGTGTTTGATCCTGTGGCCAGACATAAACCGTTTATCTCAATGGACCTGGAGTTCTGGAAAAACAACACGCACGATTGAATTATTTCGGCACGGTACTTGGTACTGCGCTGACTTTATTGTGCTGACACCTACACACAGAATAGCCAGAGAATTGAATGAACGAGGAGTAAAATCTCAAACTTATCATAGTTTTTTCAGATGGTGCGGAGACGCATTGACGCCTGAGCGAATGGGTGAAAAATACATTCCAAAGATTATCATCTGGGATGAAATTTGCACTGTGTCGTTAGAAACATTAAAAACGTTTATTGATTGGTTACTGACAGCGAATACTGCTGTGATAATTTGCGGCGATCATGGTCAACCACCACCTTTTGTTGAACAGTCTCCGCACGATTGGTTAAAAACGTTTGTGGATTATTACGAAGAAATAACTGATGATTATAGAGCTATTGATGAACCTCTGAAAGAATTTAAAAAGTTAATCAGACTACAGCCTGATAGAATACAATGTGAAATAATGCGTGAAGTAATTCCAGAAACCCCTATAAATTATTTTTGGAATTTGTGGAGACCAAATGATTTGATAGTTGCAAGTAGAAAGATAGTCAGAGATACACTGCAAGAGAAATTATTTCTGTTACATAAAGAAAAATTTTCAAATCTACCTGTACCATTGTGTTATCGCCCAGCAGATACTCGACTGCAGAATATCGAAGTTGAAATTCCAGGACCCTTGACAGAGTTAGGGACAGAGTCAAGGCAGAAACAAATTCTTGTGTTAAATGATATTGTTTTGGTTGCTGTTGATGTTGTTGAGAGCGCGTTGAGTATGGACAAATCACCGTGGAAATTAGGATAAGCTATAACGATCCACTCGTCACAAGGACTAACTATTGCTGATACAAATATCTGGATTGTCGATGATCGAATCGAATGGTCAAATTTAGTTTATCTCGCAGTGTCTCGAGTCAGAAGAAGATCTCAGCTGCACAGGGTTGTCGTAGACTTCACAGAAAATAATAATCAAACTACTAGCAATATCGATGAAGTTGATAAGATAAAATTATCTGGTTATAAACAATGTGACAAAAATAAAATAATCGCAACTTTGATATCGACGCTGAATTTATTATGACACTTAAACAAAGACAGAATAATCATTGTGCAAGTTGTAACTGTAATATGCTGTGGGAGTATAATCCAAGACAATTTACCGTTGATAGAATTAACAGTAGTATTGGTCACACACGCGAGAATGTGATATTGACCTGTCTTGAGTGTAATCGACGCCGGGGCGCTGGACGCCCTGGTGCCAATTTACGAAAGTGAACGCCGTGGTAATTGTGGGTCTTCAGGAATTACTTGTAATTGTTCGCGTACACATCCACGTTGAGGAGCAGTTGAATCTAATATGTAGATTTCAGGTCTATCCGTGAATCTAACCACGCTGGAAATTTTATGTGAGGTCACACTCCAGATAGGATCAGTTGCTCTTTTTTTACCACCTTCAAGCTCACCGGGTTCATATAAATATCTTACAGTTACATTACCTAATACTGGTTGAGAGATAGAATCGCGTCGTTGTACAGGTATATGTTTTCTTGTAATCGCAATGATTAGTTTCATGGCAGTTAAACGAGTAATTTCATTTTGGTATCCAAATAATCTTTCAGCAAGTGTTCGAATAAATCGCTCAACTATTGCCTGATCACGATGAATTGCAGTGTGTCCTCGTCTGATTTTAACATTATGTTGCTTCATCAACGATGATACTGCACCAAGAAATTCTTTGTCAGGATCAACCTATAATAGTTGTGGCCATTGCAAGGGTCCTCGTTGATAAATTCGTTCAAACGCAGATGCAACTTGAGTTGCTTTTTTAGTTGACAGTGGTTCTGCTTCTTTATACCTACTTACAACGTCAACGACAGTTAACGCGTATTTGTATGTGCGTGATTGACGTCCACGTGTTTCAATGGTATCATGTGGTAAAAACAAAATATCTGCTTGATGAACTTCATTGGGAACGATGACATCAAAATGCGCGTGTTGAATTTTTTTAGGTGGACGAAGATAGATTTGCCATATTGCCTGTCGTGCTAACCACGCTGCAGCAACAGCACGTGAGACTTTTGCTGCTTCAGCAAGTTTACCATTTGCTGCTTTACCCCTCCAATATCCTCTTGGTCTATAATAAACTGATTCCATTATTATAGTTATCTATGATTAATTACCAGCCCCTAGTATTAGTTTACCTTTCATCGCAGATTTTACTAGGAAGCTAGCAAGTTTTTCTCTGAGAGGTTTATTCTTTATAGAATTTAACGCGTGAATTAACTTCACATCTGTAATATGTCGTTGCTGTAAATCTTTACTTTTATACGCAACATCATGAATGTGACACGCTTGATCAATTGCATTTATTGGATACTCTCCAGGTTTTCGTTGGTCTTTGTTATCGAGTCGGATATCAAGACGAATTCCAGGACCACAGTAATTATAGCCAGGCTGTTGTTTTTCTCCGGGATACTTCGCCCACGGAGCCCCTGGTAATTTTCCCAACGAAGTAGCAATATCACAACCTGTCTTCAGTCGAGACGAAATAAATTTGTATTTTTTGTACCACATTTTACACACTTACCTGTCAGTGCACTCTTGTTAGTTTTTGTTATTACTGTTGTTAATCCAGTTGGCAAATGTCATTTGGTATAGGTTTATGCCAAAGCAGACATCATTTTTTTGAATTATTGCTTGTCGAAACTGTTAATTACTTGTAGAACAGAACAGAGTTGTATTGATCTGACGTATGCAATATGCAATGCCCTGTTGAATAATTGCATGAATAATTGCCTAAAAAAACCTGTGTTCATATAAATCCTCAGAGATCGATCGAGAGAGAGAGAGAGAGAGAGAGAGAGAGAGAGAGAGAGAGAGAGAGAGAGAGAGAGAGCAGAGAAGCCTAGAGAGAACTAGACCACGAGAGAAGATAATTTAAGAGTACCTAGGTATTTCAGATTTTGTAAGTCTTCCTTTTTCAGTAAATGAAGTTGTTTATACATACTTGGTTTTCTCCAAATATGAGAATATACAAGATATTTTATTTTCCTACGTTAATACCGGAGATATTTCATCGTGTGGTACCAAAAACATGATATTTTAACCATTATGTTTAATATGTTTCTAGCAAGCAAATAAGGTCGAATTTCGAAAGAAATTAACTTTCATTAAATGGATTTGTTTCTTTATTTCCTCGGTGTCAGTATAGCGACCTATCCGTTTCTCTTTTCGGTCGTCTATTCCGAATTCCTGTCTTGGATAGCTTGCTCTCTCAATGCTCATTGTGTATAATAAGTCTATTGGTTGCGTCCTCTAATTTAGCTGTTGAGGTAGCACACAAATGAAAATCTTTGAACAAATGTGGGTAGTCATAACTCGCTATAAACACCATGCAATGTTTTGCCCTAAAGTAGTCACTGTTCTAAAAGCGTAATAATATTATCAGTTTTGCATTCAATACATTTTTCTAAATACTATCTAAATGTATGATATGTACACAACGTTCGACATACAAAATTCTAAGCAAAATCTTTAAGGAAGCAGAAGATATGTTTTTAATTAACCCATGACACTTTTCTTAACTTAAGGCTCTGATGTGATTCAATCAGCTCTTATTATTTAATAAATACAGACATGGATATTTTTGTGAATTAGGTGTTTCGGGCTTGTGCTGTTCTTGAAATAATAACTTCACAGTGTGTAGAGTGTGAAATACCAATACTCGGGTAGGAATCAGAACTAGCCATTCATAGCATTAGACAGGTGTGTTCAAGGTAAGTAGGATATTTTTTTTTTTAAAAAGCCTCGATGGCAACTATTTTCAATTGCATCAAGCTGTTTAGTACATAATTTTATTTTCAAATTTACCACAAAGAGAAAGGGCTTTCATTTGCCCTATGTGCATCACTTTATGTCAAAAAGTGACCATCGAACGTGAATAACGCATGCATAAATTTGGGGATGGAGTGCATAAACTTCTTCTGATACGAGCTACCATTCATTTGTTAAAGTCAAGTGAATGATATTCGTTTATTAATTTGAAATTTATATTAGGTAGGTTGATGCGCCATTTAATTGGTGCGTAAAAATGTCCATTACGCTTTTAGGTCATGAATACCAAACTATACCTTTGATATATGTTGGCAGATTAGCAGCTGAAGGTTGCACGCGTTGAGTGCGGCGACGCTGCATTTACCGATGATATGACAACGGTCTCGCACTCTATCGTTTCCGCGTTCCTTGCCGTAGATGTCGTAGTATTTGGCTTTCTGGAAAGCCTCTAGGTTATCTCCATCCATTATAATCTCAGCACTGTTTTAAACACCTCTAGGATCTCGTCCATCTCGCACTATTGGTACAAGATAAAAAATATAATTGAATTCTTGCCATGATATAACATTTACTCCTTGAAAATGATATCTCTGCGGAGAACTATGTAGCAAAAGCTACATGGGACATTTCAACCATTTTAATGAATTGCGTTTATCAGGATTTACTGCTCGGTTGTTGATCGGTTCAATCGGCATGTTTAGTACATCGAAATCTGCATACGGTATGGGTCGCGTATGGCGGTGGTGGTTCTGATAGGCTATAGTCTCTATTGCAGTCGCAATCTTTCGTATAGGCTTCTAAGAGGTCGGCACCTGCGGCAGACCTACTTCTTCGCATTGTGTTTGTTGTGATGACGTACCAGGCGACCTAATCTTATTTTCTTTCTTAATCCAGACATAGTGTCTCTTTTCGCCTTCTTCGACCAGCAAGAGGTCTGTCGAATGTAATCTCTTTGTTGATGCATAACTTTAATGTTGTTGTTGTTGTTGTTGTTGTTATTGTTGTAGGGTTTAACGCCATTTTTCAGCACAAGATAGGCTATACATGGCGTCCAGTATAAATGGTGGAGGAAGAACCCGGGGAAACCCCGGAAAGAACCACCGACTCACGAGAAACTACTGGCGAGCTTTCTCACGTACCCACGTTGACCGAGCCTGAGACTAGAACCCACGCAGACAGAGGTGAGATGGCAGTGGTCCGTAACGGTGAGCGCTTTAGACCACTCGTCCACTCGGGGCCCCATAACTTCGATGTAAATAATTTGCGGTTTTTAAGCTCGAACGAAAAAATTAATTTCTGTGTCAATATTTGGTCTAGAACGAAAATCTCTAAACAAAGTAACACTGGTAATGAAGCGAACCTACATTTGGAAAACATAGGTCAGTCAGTGTACTAAATCTAGTGGCAACACGATTAATTTACAAAAAATAAACCCTCCCCCCCCCAACATTATCGCAGTTCTAAACCTTACTTGGCTCCATGCAGCATTACATGTCACTGTAAGATATGTTTGTGATTCTATTACAAAAGTAAAGTAATGCCTTCCTAAAGTGTATCGTTTTTTATTGTCTCCATCTTGATATGATGTCTGTAAAATAGTGTGCTATTATATGTGTGTACGCTCGTTTTGTCTTCATTCCCTCCAGCGTGATAATGTATAAGTATGTTTGCGTATATTGCGTCCACATTTCTGTCGTTTCCTCTTCTTGAACTACATTGGTACAGTCAGAGATTTTTGTGAGGATGGTTGGTGGTGTTTGTTTGGTCTATAAGTGGTGATTGGGAAGTCTAGGAGAGCAAAAGGAAAAACTATATTACAAATTGTAAACCCCACTTGGCTCCATACAATAGTAATGTCAATGTCGGAGGTATTTTAACACACTTCCTGAATTGTGAAAAAAGCTACTGTTTGTCCTCTCCATTATGTGCAATCTTTAAAATGTTACGTTTGTATACATATTTAAACACCCCTGCTCTTTTCTCTTCTTGCATTCCATATATGATAGTGTATATGTATGTTTGTCTAGATGTGAGCACTCCTGCATGTTAGTTAGGAGATGAGTGGACTTTGGTCACGTAAAACGGTGTATTGAATAGCAGGTATACTTTTGACATTACATTATCACTTCTGTCACTGTACAGAACTACACATATTAAACCTATCGATATTTGTAACATAAGATTTCCTATTTTGTCCCTTGAGAACCCCATTATGTTAATTCTTTAGACATTTTTAACATTTCGTTTCCTCGTACCTATAAATCCCGAAAAGTGTGGTCTAATGTTAAATTTTCACTCTTCCTAAAAATCACTATAAACCTATTTACATTTTTGGCATTGCATTTGCCGTTAGAAGCCAAGGACCCAAAATCCCCAAATTATAGTTTCAGTGTTAAATTCCAGTCTCTGGCTACATCGTCTAACTACATGTATATACTGTCAGGGCCCCCAACCGGCTTCCACCCTAACTAAATCGGGTAGAGGTAAAATAAAATTAAACTATGAAAAAGAACCACAGAGCAAGTCAAAGCAAGACAGAGCAGGTGCGTTGTGAAGTTGACTGGAATTTATCTAAACCACAACTGTCACGACCCTATGCTCTACTTCTGTTTGTGATAATGACTTGTGATACATCACATTTTCTAGAGTCGAATTGTCGACAAGCCATGGAAAGTTATGTGACTTTAGTTTGTGACACTCGCACAGACTCTCCACTATACAAGTGTCACGAGAAAAAAAATCTATCCAATTTTTGCCATTTTCCAAAACACGAACACTTGCAACTTGACCAGAAATCTATAATTATTTGTTTGTGGATATCCCACAGACCCGTCGAAGCATATATAACTGGAGAAGAACTTTAGGAATATCCCCTCATTTTTTCATAAATATCAAAGCTTTTATGTGTATTTTCCCTATTCCGCCCTTTATTGGTGATTAGGTATGTTCCCTAAAAACATAAACAATTTTGAGAAACAGTTTGAATTGAGGTTTCTCCCTGTTTGTAATTGTTTTAAGTTGTTGGTACATGGCAGATTACATCCACATACCTTCTCAAAGGGAAAATCATTTCTACACGTCATTGCCTTTGTTAAATTAGGTTTTGTTGGTTAGTCATCATTAATCATTAATCCTATGTTTTAATGTATTTCTTTTTATAGAAGATGTAATATTTTTTATTGTTGTAACGGTATTTATGTTGTTTAGTCTTTTGCTGTAAAAGAAAATATCTATAGCAAAGTGCTTAAGTTTATTCAGTTTTCTTATTTCAAGCTCACAAAAGGATGTCAAGTTTGTCTTGAAAGGGGATTGAAATTCTAACTTACGCGGACGTGAAGAAAAACATCCCTTTTGTTAGTACAGTTTGCTGTCGTTGTGCTCATTCTAATCATGATTGCCTTATATCTTTGTGTTTTAGAGGTCGTATTTCTTCTTATGTAATACATGCAACAATGGATAGGCAGCTTGGCTCATCATCCTTGAGGTTCACTGAACTTGAGCTTCTTTACTTCACACAAACCCAAATTCACTAATTTGAAGAAAAAAATGCCACTCAATTCTGTAACACCGCTCTCTCTCTCTCTCTCTCTCTCTCTCTCTCTCTCTCTCTAATGATGTGAGTGTGCGTGCGGATGTCAAAATATCAAAGTGAGATAAAATTTGTGTATATTTCAGAATTCGAACCAATACATGTCTCCGTTTAGTACATAGTATGGTAAGAACTATGGTACAATAAACAGCTGAGAGTTTGGCAACTGACACTCTAGATAATCTGTCTGCTTTGCAACCGCTAGCGCCGAGGCAATATTTTGGCCAAACTACCTTGGAACGAAACAATGCGTCACTCGTCATAACGATTTTATTGGCAAGACTTATTTTCTTATAACAGAACCAAAAATTGTGACCTACTTTTTTGAATATTAACCATTCTTTCTTTCTCTCTGTTCAATGTTATTTTAATTCTGTCTGTCCAGCTCTCAAAGCACTAGTCTCCAGATTAAAGTACCACCCGATTTACTGTCACCCAATGCAGTAACACGTGTGTGTTTATGTGTGCGCGAATGCGTGTGTGTGGCGGTTGTACGTATGTGTGTTAGCTTTCGCTTACACACATTTCGTTTTTACCAAAATTTAATATGAACATTACATACAAAGACATAACAACCATTGACTTAAACCGTTTAATTTCACCGTGAAGGTATATGTTTTCGCTCTAATCTTTTCTAGAAGTCATTTTTGTATTTAATAGATTGTAAAAAATAATCTTTATGAGGTACCAAACGAATTTATTTCTTTGCTGTTCTTTGTTCTGTCATCCTATCAGATGTACCACCCATTCTCTCTCTCTGTCTCTCTCTGTCTCTCTCTCTCTCTCTCTCTCTCTCTCTCAGTCTCACTCTGTAGTCGATGCACATGGCGCTGAATACGAGATAATTATATCATCTCCAGGATCGCTAGCACAAACTTCTACCAACACATTTTTAAAAGTACAGTGTGACACGGATAGCTATTGTCGCTTGGTGTATGCTTTCTCCTTGGAAAAGTGTCATCGTTTCATCTTGATTGCAAACTTTAATTTGACCAAGTTTTACACACTACTTGAACTCTTTATATCTCAACGTGAAGGTGTAAGCCTTCGTTCTCAATTTTCTGGAAGTGCGTTTTTAAGTCTCAAATGTGACAATAATTTTAGGGACGAACGAATTTCTTTTGGACTGAATCAAGATTCTCTTGCTTTTGTGGTAGAAGTGGAGAGCGTTGATTCAGGCTCACTTATGTCGTCTTCGGAATCACTGGCATGTATTTGAGCTAACATCTCGTGTGTGTGTGTGTGTGTGTGTGTGTGTGTGTGTGTGTGTGTGAGAGAGAGAGAGAGAGAGAGAGAGAGAGAGAGAGAGAGAGGACACAATGTTGCCAATAACATTCTTTTAGTTTCTCACTGGAAAAGTTTCATCTTGATTGCAAAAAATTTCTTTGGACTGGGTCTCAAACGGAGCAGATCGCGGTATTTAGGAGCAAGTGTCTTGGAGTCAAAGTGTTCACTCAACTTTCAGAGAGTCAATCAATGGAAGAGTGAACACAGATCGACCTGATGGCCTAAGATTTGCTAAGAGTCATACAAAAACATAATTCACAGGCGAAATTGTTAACAAAACTTACTTTCTGGTCGATGATTTGATGAGAGTCATAAGAAAGTTTATAAGTGCTGATGAAGTTTGCTATATCTGTAAGGTAAATTGACATTTGTTTCCAAAATGTCCTCGTCGTCCACGAAAGAGAGACAAAATTCAAGATACCTGCTATTGTTGTCTGGAGAAAGGACACTGGGCTTCGAGTGGCCTAAGAAAAGAGAGAATAAACAAGAGAAGAAAGAGGAGAGAGGATCAAAAGAAGAGGAAGACTGAGGTCATCCACTTGTAACAATGGTTCCTTTTAAGGCTATAAATATATACTTTGTTTTCTCTATAGGAATTTCTACAAATTGCCGCTATAAATAGATACTAAGTTTTTCCAAAGAAATTTCCTACAAGTTGTGACGATAAATATATACTAGCCTATTTTTACATAGTATGTTTGGTGGTGTAAGAGATAGTCTATTTTGTGAGATTTTATCTCAGTCTCTTACATTTTAAGCTAACACAGGGCGTTTGGAGTGTGTGTGTGTGCGTGTGTGTGTGTGTGTGTGAATGTACAGGTCTATGTTGTGTCTGTCCCTATAAACCCTTGTCGCTATCAAATTCATTTTACTTCCCTACCTACAGTAGCGCGTATTCAGGTCAACTACTTGCAACGTTGTTACTTAATAACCGCCCGATTGAGGTCAGCCACTTGTAACATTGTTGCCAATTGTTCCCCAGTGTCCAGTACCGTGACGTCATTTTCCTAGAAATTTTGAGGCTATAAATATATATACTTGGGTTTTTCCATAGCATTTTACTAAAAGATGAGACTATAAATACATACTTTTTTTCATAGGATTTTACTAAAAGATGAGACTAAAAATAGATACTAACGTTTTTCCAAAGTATTTACCGCAAGTTGTAGCTATAAACAGAAAGTGGGTTTTTCCAAAAAAGGAATTTCAAGAAGTAGTAGCTATAAATAGATACTGGGGTCTTCCATAGGATTTTTATACAATCTGCGGCTATTAATAGATACTAGGTTTATCTATTTTAGTCTAAACCAAATTAATCTAATGTTCCGGGATATGTTTAGTCTCCCTTAAATTCTGAGACAATTTCGTAATTTTAGCATTACTTTTAGTCACATCCATAGATAGATATATCGTTAGTTAAAAGATGAACTTTCCATCTGAATATTTGTAGTTTACCGTCCTGGGGATAACGAACACGTATCATCTCGTAAGGCAATTGATACAAAACTATATGGCTCACAGTTTCATGCAGAAAGTTTACACTGGATTAACATAGTCTGTTTCTCTGCAGTATCGTCCAGTGTAGATCGATAATGGAAAGAACGATATATCGATATATAGAATCCAGATATATAGATCTATAAAATATAAAGCAGGAATAGTCAAATTAATAAAATACTTGAAATGCTTTTATTCCTTTTCTTGGGATTGTTCTTGCACTCTGTGAAGGATACATCTTGATCAACGGCACTTACAGATTTTCACAATTAAGATGAGCTTCACCTTGAAGAATTTGAGTGATACTACGATCATTGGCGACGTCCTCGTAAGGCACCAACAACTGACACATACTGCTTTGAAGTATCCCACCATCGCGTACATCTCCTAAAATAGAGAATGATGCAATGCACACAATACATATGGAGAGAATTTTAAATTCGTACACTATGGATATTCGAACGCGCGTCCGCGGGTAAGCGGCACCTTGCAAGCAGCAATCCCTATACCATGCCGACCATGCACACATCACCAAAAATGATGCCTCAGAGTCGTGGTATAGGCATTAGAAAACACCCGCATGCTTACCTACTAATTAATTCGCATGTAAGTACACAGTCATTATGGAATACTTAGAAATTGGCGCATGAAGACAAGGCAATGGGTGACGTTTAGCAGCAAACCCGGGTTCGAATCTCCGTAGAATACAATTAAAATTTTTCTTGCCTGTATGATAATATTTTTATTCGCATTTATTAAAATTCTGTTAGTATTATATATTTTCCAGTGCTCCTTCTCTACGTGACGTCTATACGGTGTGTTTGTCTTGTTGTTTAAGTATACACTGTCTTCCTTCTGTTATAAGAATTCAGATTATTCCACCTTATATTAAGGCTACTTCTAAACTCGGAAGATTTTCATCAATAACTCCAGTGATTTTGTTTCGTATACGGATTTCAAAACGCATGCTTTTAGTAGAAGAGACTCCATTATTATTCAACAAACTTTGCATACAAATGTTCCCATCACATCCTGAGAAAGTACTTAGAATAGCTGCAAGCTTTGTGGTTTCATTATTATGGCAACTTTCCTTGGTGGGAAGATTTTGTAATAATATATTGACGTTTCATATTATTGGTCATGGAGACCCAAAACGAACAATTATAACAAATTATAAATTTTCTTCTTATAAATTAACCAGTGGTGCAGATTTCTCATATATTATGTACTGGAATTAGGAATGTCAAAAATCAATATTTATGGACTAGATTTTTTTGCATGTCCTATCTTTTTTATGTTTGTTTCTCGACATACAACCACTCAAAGCGTTGACAACATGAAGTGTTCAAAATATATCTAGTTTGCACTTCAGAATTGATATATTTTTACCAGTAAATTCTCTTATTATAAAGAAAACCGTTTGATAGTATGATATATCTGCACAAGAACATGTGGGTAATATGTTCGTACCAATAACAAACGTTTCACGGTTGTGAGCTTTGCAAATTAACTTTTTATTAAAAAAAAAACAAAAAACAAAAAACAAAACGTCAAGACATAGATGTTTTAATCATTGGTATCGGAATAATGGAAAAAGTTGATTCGTTTAAAAATGGTCAAATGGTCGGAAGACATTCCTGTAAATGTACAGTATAGAATAGCACATTTAGAATCTATCTAATGGGCTGCGAGAACGCATTTACAACTGTTTTGTACAGTTTCAAGAGAAATGCATAGAAAATTTGCGAACGGCATAGCCTTTTGATTCATAGGCATCCGAAAATGTTCAAATGGTCAGACATTCAACTGCGAAGATGTTCTAAGATTGCTATGCCAAGACTTGTCTTTTGTGTTACACCAGATTCTATGGAAGAAAGTCAATAATGCTGTTCAAAACTTAATGCATTTTGAAGTACTGTTAAAAGAACTGCTTACACATGACGAGAAGATTCCTTTGATATTTTTTTCGCCATGTCGTGTTGTCTAACACTCACTTACCACGAGATTATTTTGTGACAAGTTTATGAACAGTACATTCAAAGACACAACACCAATTGGAAGCTGAACTGTTTAAATTTAGCAATATAATTATAAACCGTCATTCGGCATTTTCTGGAAGTCACTTTCTGGGAAGTTGAAATGTAAAAAAAAAAACCTTTTCCAAGGGCAACCGAACGACTTTCTTTCTTGCCTAATCTTCACTCGATTTGCTCAGTGGAGCGTAGATTGCACTAAGAGAATGCATCAGACTGTGAAAATGAAAGAGTCAAAACAGTCAAATATCTAACGTGAGTCATTCGAAAGCATATTTCCAACAAGACTTCTGGCTACTCATCTCGAGATAAAAAAATACGTCTGGAAAAAATATTCTGGGTTCTAGAATGTCCACATCGTCAAAGAAAAGAAACCTCTAAGACATGAGAAAAGAATGACAAAAGATAAAAATACATCCTATCAATGTCAGGAAAAGAAAAACACTAGCCTTCAGAGTGTGACAAGAAAGAATAAAAACAAAACGAAGGAAAATAAAGAAGCAGAAACAGAAACAAAAGAATAACCCATTCCATTAAAGGAATTCGATAAGGCCTGAAAAGCAGAAGAAATATAAAGAGGAAGAACCGATACAAGTAAAGACATTCAAAAGTGAAAGACGATAATGGTGGATGATTACTGCTGTAAGTTTAATGCCATTTTTCAGTACATGATATGATATACATGGCGGCCAGTATATACGGTTGAGGAAGAACCCGAAAAGTCCCGGAAAGATCCATCGACTAAAGGGAAGTTACTAGAAGGTATGTAAGCTGTCAGAGCCCGAGACTCGAACGTAGGTGCACAGATAAGAGATGTCGGTGATCTGTAAAGGCGAGCGCCTTAGACCACTCGGCCACACTGTGCCCCTAGAAAGGTGGTATTGTTTGGTGTTTTATAACATTTATTTCTTATTTGAATTTAACAAGAATATACGAAAGAAAACGTCAGTGAATCTTTGTCTTGTTCTTTCTCTACTAATATGGATAAGATATTCCAACACTTTTAAAACAAAAATTGATCTGTTGGATAGTAAGTATTCGCTGTTACATAGTAAATTTAGAGTGTCAGATAGTTGATGACTGGGTTGTGGTCACTCTTCGTTAGTTAGTAAGTGTGTGGTGTTGGTCACTGCAAACAGCGTTAAAGTTTTGATTTGCATACATATCTTTCACAACTTTGTAATATTTTTTAATTTAAATTTAAATTCTGTTTCAAAATTTGTAAACAAAGTTCGAATTTTAAATTTATCTTGACATCGTTCAGTTATCGCTCAATTCCGAATAGTTCGCTTACTTTTTATTTTTTGGAATAGTGTACATTTGTAAATGTTCACATTTAACTTTTTATTGAAAATTTGTAATGATTATTTTTAAAATTTTTACGGGTGGGGGGGTGGGGAATTTACCTGTAATCACCACTAAACTGTGCATTACTTTAGAAAATGCAGGATTAAATTTAGCCTGGACCATATTTTAAATTCTTTACCGACAATTTTCAGTCTCCGCTAACATCCGCAGGAGTTTCGGAAATTCGGATAATACTAGATTTAGTCTTGGTCAAGTTACTTTTCATTTTCTTCAGGATTATTTTAGGTCGGTAAAATTTCAGCATTTTAGTGCTAGGTTTAGGAATGGCCAAATTTGAAAAAAAAAATCCGGATTTTTTCAGTAACGCGACTGCATCATGAGGACCGCGCCACCCCCCACCCCCATAGGGGTGTCCACTGGTTAGCAGGGTGTGTTATAAAATAACGTACTTATCATTTATATGCTCAAACATAGACCTTATGGAGACCGATGCGATATCGTGTTTTTGGATCCTGCAAATTAATTGTAATGAATCCAAGTTGGCTTTTCTGAGCATATGCAGAAACGTTTTCCAGCTTATTTATGTCCATGTCGCCTGGGCATCAAGCCTGATGAATGTTTCGCAGCGTATGTGTATCAAAGCCGTTAAAGATAACCAAAAGCTGTCTCTGATCACTTTGGGGATCTGATCTGAGCTACTGCTATGTAAAGTAAATGACATCGGTGTTTTTATGCCTGCCTCGTGAAAATATTCTGACTGGATTTGCTTGTTTGTCAAACATGACATCGTCGTAAACAACAAAATCATTGATGCTGCCATTAAGATCTTCGACTGACGGTGCATCATTGATGTCATCGATCAGTTCGACAACATCTTAATCGGGCGATTCGGAATCATTTGTAACTTCATTGAATTCCTTGAGGACTTCATCACATCCCTGGTCGCCTGCGGTTGACGTTACTAAATAAAGTTTGTCCCATTTGATGCAAGATGGTCACTGACATCGTTGGATTAAATGAAACAACCACAAGGGACCGTCGACGAGCACTTACAGGTACGTGCATAAAAATGCGGTACAAAAATATAAATTTGCGAGCAGTTCTAGTGGGCAAAGTCGTGGTGGTGTATGGTCGCGACACTCGGGAAATTACCACGAACTCCACGGGCTAAGAACTCGGGTGAAAAACAACTTCCGGGATATAATTATTGTAGCCCTGGAACCAGACTTGATACCAGACTTTACGAGGAAGACCGAAAAACAAACGAAAAATATAAGGGAGTCACTGGCCAACTGATTGAGACGATCTGCTATGAGCGGTAAACTAGCGGTGGGGGTCTAGCCACCTGGGAGGGCTATTATTTGTCCACTAATTATATAATGGAATCGATTTATTATAGTCCAAGAGGATACTGGAAAGGCACAGCGGCGATTAACAAACTCGCTGATGTGGCGGGCGACAAGCGTCATCTGGTTGCAGACTGATTGTCCCGAGAGGCAATATGGCACATTTGTCTGCCACCACACAACACGATTCAGCGTTTACAGTTTGATGTTAGCACCTTCAACGAAGTTCATCAGGACGACAAGGTACGCACACGCACATGCAAATACACGTTGACGGTCGTTGACGTTGCGAGTAGATAGATACAAGGAAGCGGAACCATTATTAACTAATACGGCGGCCGCGTTTGAACGAATTTATCAATGTGGACCTTTACGATAGCTACAGTTGCTATAGGTTGATACTGGCAAAGGATTTATTGGTGCAGTAACATCGCTGATGCAGAAACATAATGTTGAAATCAGACGCAGATACGCTGCCATACATCCTGCTCAGGCAATCGTTGAGAAATTTAATCGAACACTTGCTGAGCGATTGTTTGGACATCAGTACGCACAGGAATTACTGATGGCGGACACTCGATCTCGTGAATGGGTTGCAAGACGACTGCTGCGTTAAACAACGAAATCACGCGTGGAATTGCTATCAAAACCCTAACCATGTAATCGAGAAGAAACACATACCGGCTAAAACTATTGCTGGGTAGCAACGTGAGTCAGGTATTATACAAATATTTTATTGTATAAATAGCTGACTGTCACGTTTCTCCGCAGCAATGGTCTCGCAGGCGAGTCGCATCGCTTAGCCAGTATGTGTTTCTTCGCGATTGCATGTTTTGGGTTTCATAGCAATTCCACGGTTAGCCTGGTGAGCTTGAAGGTGGTAGAAAAGAGCAACTGATCCTATTTGGAGTGTAACCACATAAAATTTCCAATGTGGTAAGATCTACGGGTAAGCCTGCAAACTATAGACTAGATTCGGCGGTTCCTCAGCGTGGACTTGTCCATCAATAGTTACAGGTAATTCCTGAAAATACACAATTACCACCAGAATGAATTCTTTAGCGAATCAGGGCACTAGCTCCACGACGTCGGTTGCATTCAAGACAAGTCAGCGCGGCGTTATTGCGTGTATGGCCCAAACTGCTATCGATTCTGTCCACGTTAAATTGTCGTGGGTCTTCCAGAGGCCACCGTGTCCGAATTCAATACATGAACGCTGTATATCCTCAGTAAAGTCCCATGGTGTTGTGCGGATTGAATTTTTGCCGGCAAAAGTGAGCAATCACAAATGAGATTGTAAAACAATTATTCAGGAATTCATCGACGACATATATATCGTCTGTGTACTTTAATGCTACTCGTGTCATCTGCTCTTGAAGTGCTTCTGGGCAATAACGTTTGCCAGATGGTAGCACGAATTGATCAACCTGCCATCGGATCCCGATTTAGGATCACTCTGAAACAGCCAGGCTGATACTGGATCGTTTTTGCTAATATTATATATACACTCAAAAATATTACCGTTATAAAATCTGGTCTTTTTTGAGAAGGAAATTTTTTAATGCTTGCAGTCCACGAATGAGCGTTGTGGTCGACTACCACTGTTGGGGTTTCCTTTCGTTTCACAGTTGCCGGAATTGTACCAAAACTAGTCAGTTATTGTTTCTACTACTATCGGCTTCCTTCCATCGAACACTTTCGGCCCTTTCGTTTATTCTCTATTAGTATGTTTCCTCTTCGCCCGTTCATAAAATGCTATGTGACCTTTGAGCAACGCAGTTCAAGATACCAGTCTAGGTGCTAGCACCCCTCATCAGCTGAAGAGCATCAATAATTAGGTTCGTTTAACGTATAAAGCGCGTAAACAAAAAACAGTTACAGGATATGCTTGCTTAAAATACCGCCTGTCAATACCTGTCAGCATTCCCGGCTTAGAATTTTGATCTACGACAGCGAAGTGCTCACGTTTACGTCATTCCCGAACAGGGTCGAATTTACCCCGGATAATCCACAATGAGCCATGACGATGACCGCCATCATCAATCCCAAGACCGCCAGCCCTCTGGTCATTTATCGACGCATCTATGAAAATAATGTCATGGGGATCAATCCCAGAATTATAAATCTGAGATGCTGACCAAACGCACGCTGCGCCATCACGCCTGAACTCCTCCTTAGCCGCGCGGATATATTCATATAATTGTAAATGATATGGTAAGGCCGTCCTGGCGACCTCTGGTCGCCCACGGCCCCCTGGGCGTTTTATTTTTTTCTTGCCGCTTACTCTATCAAAATCAAACCCTGTAGTCTTCTGGGGCTCGAGCATAGCTAATCTCGCAAACACCTTCACGGCTTCTAAGGCCATAATTTGATTTCGCAACTTTTGATCGAGGAAACGGAACATTAATTTCGGTTAGCTGAAAATATTTCTCCCTTTACTAATTTGCGACACTCCACATGCTCATAATTAAGGGAAACTGTTTATTTAATTAAATATCATCCTATATTATTATATAAAGATGTCACGAGAACATAATAGTTGTCGATGGCTGATGATTGGATCAACAACCCCATGTGAAAAATGCTCATATAACGAATATTGCGGCTATCATTCAGGAAGCGCTCAGAGGAGGAGTTTAGAGCTAAAGCCTTGCATAAAATGCGGTGTTAGTAGTAATTATAAGCTTTCCCTTCCATGCGGTGGCAGAAAATACAGAGCCCTGAAGCGGTAATATGATAAAAGAGACGCTGGCGGAACCACTAGTACTGGCCAGCCTACAATTAATAGTTCAATAAAAGATACTAAAGATTATCTCAACAGAACAAAATGTAACGCACTGAAACTAATCGTATAAAATTGTTAATTGAAGAAAATATAATTATATAATGGATAATAGGTGATCAACTATGAAACAAATCATTTCCATGATTGCACCTGCGTTGAATGTGATGAAGAGGAACATGAATTTACGATGGAATGGGCGTTCTTTGTGAGATCCCCTTTTGTACTGTTCAGGTACAGAAACAGTGACAGCACGCGCCCAACGCAGAGTTATACTTTGCCGCTAAAAATAGAAAGGAATATAATGACGCATTTCAGTCTGGCTTAATAAACTTTAGGGACTATGAAATCAACACAGGCCAATTTCATTGTATAAACGGCTAGACAGGTATAAACACAACTCACGCAAACTGAGTTAACATGAATCGTTTTTAGTAAATGCGGGGGCTGGTCGATCTAAGAGATTAAGAGACCGGGGGCGGATCCCTCATTAAATGTATAAGGCACAGAAATTAGCTTGCGTGTCTAGTACCATACCACTGCTTTCAAACGTAATTCGTACAGTACCACTGGTTTCAAGTGTTCAGTAAAATTAGCTTGCTTGTCTGTGTATGCATATACACTCCCAGGAAAGGCTAATTCCAAGGCGGGGTATAGCCAGACGACGAGGGCTCCGTCCCCACTGGGGGTGGGGGTGAGGAGTTGAAGGGGCGGGGGCCGCTCTTTTTCTTTTCAGCAGTGCGTAACTTTATATATCTGTTCCAAAAATATATTTTTATAAAAGAAACGCCCGTAGCCTAGTGGTTAACTCTGTCGACCACGGTCGCCAAGCGGAACTTCGCTGGAATCAGACTACAGGCCAAAACAATTTTTTGTTTTTTATAATGAGGAGACAGCTGTGTAAAACTGGTAATTGTAATGATCGATGTTAATTGCTTGACCTAGACAGGCATAATTACTGCAATGGTCAAGTTCGCTTGGACCGCCCTCTGAACCTTGCTAGGATGTCGTTTGGCACCTAGGGGTTCACCGGGGGGTGGGGTGGGCCCACGCACAAATTAACATTGATCGGTACAGATTTTGTTGACCGTAAAATAGTACAGTAGTAGTGAGTCTGTATATAGAATAAATTTTTATTCTAAATAAATCCCACGAAATACTACTAACTGGCATCACCTTTGAACGGCCGTTCCCTTTTGGTGATTAATTAAAGAAATATATGTATTATATAATGAACCAGGAAAATATTAATGCGATTATCTCTGCGACTGAGTAATTACTGCGAGGTGGTATTCCACTCATGGATCAAACTGATTCAGAAAAAAAATCAACGACGATTTTGAAATCATACAAGACCGACGGGAAGAGGGTAGATATACACTAGCATCAGAATAGAATATCGATTTATCAAATTACTCCAACGCGCGATGGAAAAGTCCATTGCAGGGGTCGGTAGCGAAAGAGCTATTGTTGAATTTGTTCCACCGGCGCGCGCAATTGAGAAAATTAAATCAGCGCTGTCTCGAGACTATAAAAAAAGCAAAAGGTTGTTGATGTACGTGAGAGACAGCTAAGGAACCTTGTGAGGGAATTTAAACATTCCAAATCATTGGATACCGATTCGGATTGCAAGCAATCTGAGCATGTGGTTTTTTGGGAAGTGAAACACCCCGAATGTGGGGCTTGGGCAAACATTCTTCCTCCACGTCCACAGTTTACCGAGAAACAAAATTATAGACTGCCTAGGCCGTCCACTGTAAAAAAATAATTTAACGTATCTTTTTTTGTTTATTCGGAGTGCTCTTCCTTTTTTGTATAATTGAGTCGTTTCGCTCATGGTCGGTCTCAAGAGAATCTGTGTCGCACATACAAACTTAGAGTTGCGTATTTTTATGTTCCAGCGCTATCGTATAGTCAATTATTCCTTCTTGATGAATACGCCACATATGCGCTGTCCTTACCGCTAATTCTACCGTCAGTGACTGGGGAATTTCCAGAGATCGCCGTAGGGAGCGTCCCTTATACTCTGGAAGTTTGCAAATTTACGTCCGTTCGATAAACAATGAGATCGTTGTGGTTGTGGTTCTATGGGTCCATCTTAAATCGGCGCTACCAGAGGCCATCCCGACACAGTTCGATCAACAACTGATCAACGGCGTAATCAGGCGTTGATATTTCAATGACGGCACTCAGCGTTGGCTCATGTACCGTGATAGAGATCTTTGATTCTTTCCTTGTTATTGATTTAATTCTGCGTTGAAGTTCGTCATTTATTTGCTGCATTTGATATAATCCTGTGCAATGCAGACGACGTTCCAGTCTAGGATTTGTGTTACGGTACCGTCATCTTTAGTTTTATCAGCGAATACCAATGAACTGTTAGTGGATAATCCACGAAATGATTTTGCATTGATGTTCGACCAGCCACAATAAACCCGTAATTGTGCCAGTGCGATCTCAAGTGACCGACCACTGGGCGCGTTTATCGGTGTAGGATGTCGAATTCCGGCTACACTGACGTCGCAGATATCATCGTGGTCGTCGACGGCGTTGTGTTAGCGACAATCTGTTCCAGTCGTTTAGTTATTTATGCGGTCATTATTACATTTATACGGATTCTAAATGGGACGTTGGTCGCTCGTGAACGTCGATCATGCCCTAGCGGGCGACAACGTCGCCAATGACTTACACGTGGAATGATAACTGTTACTGACGGCAATAAATTCATCATCGGTATTTCGCCGTCGTTCAGCCACGATGATATCAGCTATGATATAGCGACATGCGCGTTTGTTGCTGTCGTCAATGCTTCTGTGTGTTCAAATATTTTCTTATTCGCAGAGCTCAATAAATTTTTCGCGAGTACTATCACGTAGGTCGCCGATAACGTACCTATCAACATTATTGCTCCAGCGACTACAGCGGACACCACATATACAGCTTTGTCGACGACGATGATGCGTCTGCTATATCGCACATACATGCATACATACATACATACATATCAATACACACACGCACACACACACACACACACACACACACACACACATATATATATATATATATATATATATATATATATATATATATATATATATATAGAGAGAGAGAGAGAGAGAGAGAGAGAGAGAGAGAGAGAGAGAGAGAGAGTGTTAAGGTAGTTCTTAAATTTTCCAAGTTTTATATCTTACCACCAATAACATAGTCCTTGTCTTCTGTGAAATGATGACCACAATTTTCTTCGTGTGCTGGAAACGTCATTGTTATTTTATTGCCGATCAATAGTAGTGGAATCGACCCGTTCTGAAAAGACAAAGGTGAACTACCGTTGCAAACAATTTATATAAGTTCGCTTTCCTGTAAATCTAACAAAATCTAATGTGACTTTCATTCCTATTACATATCTTCAAGTAATAACTATTCGATACGCAAGTATTTAAGAGACTCAAGGTTAAGAAGTATTCACTTATAACAAAAATTTATCACTTCTCGATACGACTAGATGGAAAGAATGACATTTTATAATATCATTGAACATGCGTTTTATGGTTTTCTTCTTTTTCGATAATAATATATCAACCAAGGTTAGTGTAATTCATAAGAGTAGCCATCAAATAAACATGATATTGATACATCACTATAACCAAATATCAATGTGCTGTATTGGTTCATGCAGATCGTTTAGCAACTTGTATAGTTAGTACCCACAAATGCAGAGGTTCCCAACCATTATTGGCCACTACCCTAAAAAGAACCAAACATTTGTTCTGAACCTCACGACCCCTTTTTGACATTTTGATAAGATTTGCCACCTCAAGAAAAATCCAGGCGACCTTCCGTGAAAAATCTTGACGACCTTCGTGACCCTCCAGAACATAAATATACTACTGTGAATTCTTCATTTTGAAAAATGTTTGAAATAAAACAGAGCAGGTCCAAAAGTAAATCACAATATTTTAACAGAAACAAAACGAAATAATAACATAATTGACAAAGACCATTAAACTCACCATCACAGTGAACAAATGTGACCGTTATATAATATGCCATTAGTAAATAAAAATTAAACCATTGTAAAAGATATCACGGAAGGGGGATATAAAATCACTAAAATATAGACAAACTTCACCAACATTGGCAGAATGCAGTGTAGTCTATATACTTTAACCCGGTGATTGTTAACGAAAATAGATAAAAACTGTTATACAATGGAAACTATGGCATTATTAGAAAGCAGTTGCATAACAGTTCCTTCTTATTCCGCCTTTAAATATTTTTATTTAGCTATTCATCATGGCAAGATGAATAATAGGAATGTTAAATAATGAATAATCTTTGTATTAATAATTCTCCGCGTTTAACAAGAAAAATTACTAAGACTGCATATGCGAAATAAAGCTAAGAGGATGCATTGATTGAAAAGTATCTTATAAGTAAATTTCTTTACTCACTTTGAATATTGTGTTAAGTTGCAGTTGATACCTTCCTTGGACTGCGGAACTTGCTACAGAAACATAACGTCCTTGTCCATCATATAATTCACGACTGGAAGTGAGCAAACGTGCAAGGACAACTGCAACACAGAAAGAGATCTTTTAGCATTGTGAGGAAACAAGGATCTATTAATTTGCCATTAACAATTCCAAATTTTCCCATGTATGTATGGACGTACATACGTACATACGTACAAACGTATATATGTATGAATGTTGTATGGATGGATGGATGGGTGAATGTTTCTTTCCCAAGATATCATCATTGTAACATGATGTTTCTATTTGGTAATGTTTCCAGACTCTTTAGACACTTAGACATCACCATCCAACCCCCTTTTACATAATAATCAAAACGATCTGGAGTGTCTGTGTTGATTGTAGAGGAAGAAAATTGATTTTCAATATTAGGAGCAATTGTAATATACCCGTAATATTAATGCCAGAAGTTTTAGATCTATAAGAGCTTGAACTAGATTATAATAGCATTTTATGGTAAACACACATACACTCGAACACACACAGACACACAGACACACAGACACACAGATATATATATATATATATATATATATATATATATAGAGAGAGAGAGAGAGAGAGAGAGAGAGAGAGAGAGAGAGAGAGAGAGAGAGAGTTGTCATGGGTAGATATACCATGCATACGTATCGTTCTATTCAAAAACAGATTTGCATCATTTACCTCAAGCCAGCAGTAATACAATTGAAGAATATTTTCTCTTTGTTACAGTTTTCTTTCTGCCGATGATTAATAGTTTGGACGAATTCCTTGATAATTGTTTCATTTATTTCATAGTAAGAGATGTAGCTTGATGTCCCACCCAGTCACATTATCCTGACACTATGCCAACCATTCCTAATACTAACCTCTTAATGCTGAGAGCCTAGCAAGGCAGCTATTAGTACCATTTTTTAAAATAAGTGTTTGGTATGTCTCGGCCAGGTTTGAACCCGCGACCTCCCGCATTCGAGGCCGAGATGCAGAAGGAGTAGTTGTGATGGTTGTCGTCATATTTCGATTGGTTTGTGCACTAGTAACAGAAGAAGTTGTTGTAGTGGAGATGGTAGTAGCAGTATGGGCAGTGTAAGTCGTAATACGTGATTCTTTGCTATGACCAGTAACACAAATACTACCACCACCATCATCATCATCACAAGTATTCTTATTCTTCCTGGTTTCTGTTGTTAGTGTAAAAGTGTAAATCCTGCAAGTATACTTCTACATTCACTAACCTGTTTTGTTACTAGCAGGACACATGACCGCCTCCCATGTGAGCATTGAACAGTTGCAGGCAGAGGTCACTTGGATAGCCGTCAACAGTACCAACAGAGATTGTACCAACATTTCTAGCCTTTCCATGATACAGCAACCTTAATAAACGAAAGATTTTGTTCATGACTCTAAAACTTCAGTGAAAAGTAGGATGCTTTGAAATTGTGCAGACATATAATCATCTTAATAAAAACAATATCTTAGGCAGCTATATTAAATGACACACCGACAAATGATATTCAGCAAAACTTAATTAAAAACAATAGATAAAACTGACTATAAAATCTAACATATATATATATATATATATATATATATATATATATATATATATATATATATATATATATATATATATATATATGAATGAGATCTGTATGCCTTTGCGTGTCCTTTCAATACATATGGACTTGATGAATAAATATTAGTGGTTAAATATTTTAATAAAATCTTACGGCTTAGTTCTGTAATTTTCTCTATCAAATTATGTGATCGTTACTTATAAGATTCTGAATTTTATTAATTCTAATTAAGAAACATTAAAAGTAGGAATTAAAAGACTACGACTTAATTCCTCTAATTTTTTACATCAAATTAAGTAATCGTTACTCATATGATTCTGAATTTAGAATTTCATATCCTAATAAAAAAAAAAAACCCATTATGATTCATAACGAGACGTTTCCTGATTAACATTATTTTGTTCAATCTATTAAAGGATGGAATTTATGATTTGTTGCAAGAAAAAATATTAGGCTTACTTTCCCTCGGGTTCCAATTATTTTGACTATCTCTTTACAGGATCTTAACAGCAGCGATCTTGCTATGTGCTGATGAACGATTTAATTTCATTATATATAGTCCAAAGGGGACGTAGATTAACTGTGGTATAAAGGTCAAGGAAGTGGAGCTAATTCAAGCTACATCCGTGTTTTCTTAAAGCGGTCACTGTATGGACCATACTTTGTTTATTACATTCAAAGGTTTCAAACCCACCCATTAGTGAAGCGAATAATTCCCTTAGAATGACCGTCAGGGCCAATAATTATGAGTCTCACATGAAATATAATTATGTTTATATGTGCGCATATACCTATATATGTGTATGTGCATAAATGCAAGTGCGTATGGGCACGCGTGTATACATGCATGTGTGTCTCGCTACATTTACTTTAACGTTGTAAACATTGGAATGCAGTGCGATGTCCAGTGTAAAGGCACGCCCCCGTGTGTGTGTGTGTGTGTGTGTGTGTGTGTGTGTGTGTGTGTGCATGTGTGTAATTTGGATTTTTAACGTAGCTTTAACAATTTCCCAGTCATATCGCTACAATGTCCACTAACCTCTTAATGCTGAGCGCCAAGCGAGGCAGCTGCTAGTGCCATTTTTATTATAGTCTTTGGTATGACTCAGCAGGGTTCCAACCCGCAACCTCCCGCATCCGTGGCGGACGCTCACTTAGGCTCCAGTGTTAAGTCGTTTACATTATGATTTCATCTCGAAGCAGAACATATATTTAGTTGATCTGTATTGAATTTATTTGGTATATAGCTTTAACATTATATCAAGTATTTGTTTAAACTTTAAAATCACTACATCACTTCTCCAGCCGTTTGCAAAATTAGCCAGCAAATTATCTCAATCTCGAAAACTTGCAAGCATGATCTCATCTATTTTTTCTTTATCTTTTCACACTAGTATTCTTTTCTCTCTTTCTATGCACTCTGTCACCACTCCGATATCTTAAGTGGTGAGAGCGTCCGCCTCGGATACGGGAGGTCACGGTTTCGAACCCCGGTCGAATCATACCAAAGACTTATAAGAATGGAACTAGCAGCTGCCTCGCTTGACACTCAACATTAAGAGGTTAATGTTAGGACTGGTCGGTCTGGTGTCAAGAAAATCTGACTGGGTGGGATATTATGCCACGTGCCTGCGGCATGGTACCCAAGTGCAAGTCGTAGCGATATGACTGAAATGTTTTAAAGCTACGTTAAAAATCCAAATGACCCCCACCCACCCCCTATGCTCTCTTTCAGTAACCCAGTGTTGTACAATCAGACTCTTATATATGATTTTACCATATCCTGTCTTCACAGAGAATATCTTCATGGAAAACAGCTACCGCATAATAAAATCAATAATAATAATAATAATAATAATAATACTTATTTCATGCTAGGCCGTGAATTATTGGATTGTCTGAGATAATTTTGATAATTCTCTGGAGTGGAATGTGATGTATTAAAATACTTCCACGAATTAGTCATTGATAACACTATGACAGAAAGTTTGAAAACAATAGAAGAAGCTTACATGGTCAAGTGGTAAAAATGGCTGATGGGCATATAAGTCTTTTGTATGGCTCGGCCGGATTTCGAACCCGCGACCTCCCGCATCCGGCGGACACTCTAACCACTAGGCCACCGGAGCAATCTTATAATAATTGGAAAATTCCAACATAATATAACGATTATGATTGTTAACTGCATTAGTGCGAGTTGTAATAATAATAGGAAAATCTAGCTCGCACTAACGCAGTTAACAGTTATGTTCGTTATTTTACCAAAATGTATAAGAAACTAGAACATATTAATATTATTTATGGAATACCATGTTAACGTTTTGTTTTAACTAATTTAAAGTATTAGTTATGCACAACAAACCATATATGCTGAAAAGTCCAATTTAAACTAAACAAATATGCTAGAAGAAATTGCAAATCTTAAAAATTTTATTATTTTACGTTTGAAACAAATATTAAAATAAAAAAGCCAGAACTGTTTTTAGTTAAGAAAATTGTTAAACGTTAAATAAGATTGCTATAAAGTTAGAAAAGTATTCATTGATATCAAACCATACAAATTAACAAACGTTATTATTATCTAGTAATAAATTTAAAGAAATATGTCAATCTAATGAGTACATATATTGTTTTTATTGAGCATAAATAATGTCATATAATAATCCACTAAAACAATATGTCTACAAAAATAGAAAAATCATTCTCATATTAATATTGATATTGTTATCTTTTCACCTAGCAAATCCAATACTAGCGTGAATAATGCTAGCAGTCACTCAGATTTTCATTTAATCAGTGAATGAACATAAATATCACAACTTCAAAATAGCAAGGCTTCTCCTTGTTAGAATTCCGTAAAGTAGTGCCAGTACTTCACACAATGAAAATACACAGTTCAAACACCTAATACAGTGGAACTATTTTCCTACTCTATAACTGGGTCGGCCGAACCACGATTTCGAGCCACTTCCCACATGTGACTTTACATTTACCATCATGTTAACAACAAAAGCATGGATAATGGAATAACCCTTGATCGATTATTCCATTGCACAAAATATCAACGCATATCACAGATGTTTCACATCGCTGGAAATACACAATCAATCAACACAATTAGATTTTAATAGGAACTACTTGGCTGAAATGCCCACTTACCCGGCTCTGACCTGAATTCAACTACAAAACTAAACTATGCCATCATGAAACCTCATCAATACTGCACTCTATGACGTTTGGCCCTAGAAACTCGCTAATTACTGGGGCTGAGAAATATTTCCAAAACACTGACTCCCATAATCAAACAACTAATCACTAAATCTAATAAATCTATTTTAAAAAATGGAGACGTAATACAAATGGCGCATACCGTAGATGAATTTCAATATTGTAGTAGTTAAAAGTGCGTTTAGAATATATATATATATATATATATATATATATATATATATATATATATATATATATATATATATATATATAAGCAATAT
>JAECUM010045896.1:0-26294 GCA_016617855.1 Megalonaias nervosa
GGTTATTCGATGTGAATTTCAACCGTGTTTTTTCTTTTTGAGCTTTCAATCTTCGGAAAGCTTCTGAATAATTAGACGATGAGGAATTTTTGGAGAAACAATCGGCAAGTACATTAGCTATTTCATGTTTGATATTGAAATTGTTATTATTTAGCTTCAGATGTCGGAAAGAATTGTATTTTCCCTTTCCATTTATTTTGCTGATCGTGTCCCAAACTTTCTTTATTGAGGAACGAGAGTTTAAAGTTGAAACATATTTTTTCCATGATGCTCGTTTACTTTCTTTAATAGTGCGGCGAGCTTTGGCCCGAACAATATGGTACTGAGTCAAATTTTCGGGCGTTGGATGATTATTAAATTTTTTTAGTGCTTCTCGGCGTTGTCTAATGGCTTCTTTACATTCTTTAGTGAACCAGGGTGTTTGGGGTTCTTTTACAGTTCGGCGAGGACTTAGCAATGGATTCTTCTGCAATCTCAATTAAAACAGATGTAAATTGTCGAATAGGATCATTATCGTTTAGGACGGTATTCCTGTTAAGTCTAGCTGTACAAAGTGTTTCAAATTTGGCCCAGTCAGCTTTCTTTAAATTCCACTGTGGAATCGTGTCATCAATTGTAACGTTGGTGTTCTTAAGAGAGATTAGAAAGTGATCACTGCTGTGAAGGTCATCAGCGACCTTCCAATTATAATCTAAAAGTAGTGAAGGAGAACAAATTGTTAAGTCGATACATGTGTATGTACCAGTTCCGGGGTGCAAGTACGTCGGAGACTTGGTATTAAATAGACACAAGTCGTGTCTAGTAATAAAATCTTCAACCTTTTTGCCCCTGTCGCTTATGTAATTTGATCCCCATAAAATGTTATGGGCATTAAAATCACCGAGTAAAACAAATGGCGCGGAAGTTGTTGAACAAGCGTGCCTAATTCATTTGGTAATAAGTTGGTGTTTGGTGGTATGTAAATAGAACAAAATGTAATCACTCGATGTAGAGTGACACTCACAGCAATGGCTTGCAAATTTGTGTTTAAAGGGATGATTCTATGCGGGGCTCTATTGTTCACAGTAATAGAAACCCCTCCCGAGGCCCTGTCAACGTTCTGTAAGTAGGTGTTAAACAGGGAGTAGTTTTTAAGTGTGATGTTGTCCGTATCTTTTAAAAAGGTTTCCTGAAGGTATATTATTGCTGGATCATATTCGTTTAAAAGCAGAAAAATTTCTTTGTAATTGGTTCTAAGTCCTCGACAGTTCCATTGTATGATGGTATTCTTCATTATAAGATTAGAGTGGAGATTTTGGAGCTAGGTTAGACTTTTCGCGGAGACAGTCTGTATGATTATTTCTCTGGAGGAAGTACGGGGGTGATTTTCTTGTTAGGTTTGGAGTTACTTTGAGGACACGGAGCAGTATCTTCTGCATCCATGCTCTCAATGTCCCCAACCCTGTTATAGAGTTTGATGGGGTCATCTGACCCCTTTTGCTGCTTATTTCCGTGAGATCTATTTTTACTCTTT
Source organism: Megalonaias nervosa (assembly GCA_016617855.1). Classification (NCBI taxonomy): domain Eukaryota; kingdom Metazoa; phylum Mollusca; class Bivalvia; order Unionida; family Unionidae; genus Megalonaias; species Megalonaias nervosa. The sequence goes on from JAECUM010045896.1 coordinate 1,514, forward strand.
GGTGACTTCGGTGGTGGGGTATTATTAAAAGTTGTTTGGGTAGATGCCGTGGTTTTTTGTGCTTGGTAATGGGGGGTGTTAGAGCGAGGTGTTGACTCGGGTGGATCTGTCTGTGTTTGAGCGTCCTTCGTTGCTTTAGGATTGTTTTTAACTACAGAGGAGAAGGATGGGCCAGTAGGTGATGTTTTTGCCTGTACAAGCTTTCTGGCCTCTGGATAGGGAATGTTGGATGTGTATTTAACCCTCTGTATTTCCTTCTCCTGTTTCCAGGTATCACATTGCTTGGAATTGGCGTGGTGCTCTTTTCCAAAGTTGACACAATGCGGAGTTGCTCTACACTCAGCTTCCTGGTGAGAATGGTCTCCGCATCGGCCACATATCTGGATTTTTGAGCAACGATCTTCGTGATGGCCATATTTCTGACATTTATAGCATCGAAGGGGGTTAGGTATGTAAATCTCAACCTTCACTTGCAAAAAGCCAACCTTGACCACTCTGGGTACTGCTGGCTTGTTGAAGGTGAGTACGAATGTGTTGGTGTCCTGCAGATTGTTATTACGTTTAATTCTTATTCTGCGAACTGCAGTGACACCTTCGTTTTCATCCCTTCGATGATATCTTTGTCGCTTACTCCAGCCAAGTCCCGACATCGAATCACGCCTTTGGACGAGTTGAGTGTTGTGTGAGCGAATGAGGTCACCGGAATATCGAAAAATGTCTTCATTTTCCGGATATTTTCGGTCTGACCCCGTCGCTCACATTCAACAAGTAGGCAGCTGTATTTCAACCTCTTTACACTTTTTGGTGTACCAATTATACCCGTAATTGTTTTTTCAATAACAAACGGAGACAGTGAGGCTAGCGGTTTTAAGTCGTCTGTAGATTGTATAACCATGAAGCGTGGAAATGATTCCACACCACATGGTTCGTCATCTGAGTCAGATCCAGTTTTGGTACGCTTTAGTTTATTTTTTTGGAAATATCCATGTTGGTGTATTTAATATTCAGCACCCGTGCTCCCCGCCCACCAAGGAGCCCAACAAAGGGACACTTTTTAAGTGTCAGGGATACACAGATGTTATACTCAGTAGGTAAATTCACCTCCTGATTCATCCCGTAAGATATACTCAGTCAGTAAAAATACCTCCCGATTGACCCGTTGAGCCACCGCCTTCTAAGAAGTCTTCTAAGACGTGGGAAAGGGAAATTTAAAGGGACAGAATGTAGGGGCAACGGTAGTATCAAGAGAGATACAAGGAGAAAGATAAAGAAAGAGTGCGAGTAACTAAAGACCTCCTAGGGCTCGGCGTGACCAGCCGATTTGTCGAGACCGGGCCCATCCCGACCGCCCGTCTAGAAGAAGTAGAGGTCAAAGTAGTGTATTGCATCGGAAAGCCTCTGCTCAACTACCAGGATCCTTTCCTCCTCCGACACGGGTCGCAACCCACGGCAAACAGGTTGCCTCCACTTAGTCGCCTCTTACGACACGTAGCGAGGCACGGCGGGCCAATTCTACAACCCCGGACCCGCAGGGGGAGACTCGCATAAGCACGATTTTATCTTGCTATGGTTTGTCAATTTAGTAAACACTACGCGAAAACGATTGGTTATTGCCAAGGTCATTATATTGCTCACGTGCAATTGCATTGTTTGCTGCGTTATTTGATGATGAAATAGCCACGCGTTCCATCGTACGCACAAGAAATAACGTCTTTGTTCAGTTTAAAAATACTCAGATCCCCGTGAAATATTCAGTCGCATAATATATCTTCAAGAAGAAGGATATATTTCTATGAGTTGCTGTAAAGACTTGTAGTTTTACATCTTTGGAGCTCGAGATGTTTTATCATAGATGACACCTTGTTCAGAAGTTCATCTATTTTTTAGAATATAATAATTTATTCCCTGGAGAAAACCACAAGTTAAGGATTAACATTAAGATAGGAATGAATAATTTTAAAATTATTTCTTACCAAGAGTCTGATGACTTATGACATAACAAAATGTTCTGGGTCCAAGTCATATGCAACTGAATTTTTCATCAAATTCGTAAACAAGTTCAGATATGTTACTTAAATTTTAGCACATAACCTGACAAATATTAGGCACACCATAGTCTTTTCCAAGAGAAAAATAAACATTGTCCTGAGCTCAAATCCACTTAACCATTGGCTTAAAAGTAATTATTATCTTCAAACATATTCTAAACTCGGAGACAAAAATTTTCTAATTATTATGTTGTTTACATATTATCATTACAATATGCAATCTTGACAAAAGTTAAACACACAAGTTAGATATACATAACACTGTTGTTTAATTCATGATGTAAAATATATGATTTATGCTTCATATTCCCCATATAAATGTTACAGCCAATATTATTTTTCAAATTGCCTTATAAACTAACAAAAGGAATACTCTCTCTCTCTCTCTCTCTCTCTCTCTCTCTCTCTCTCTCTCTCTCTCTCTCTCTCTCTCTCTCTATATATATATATATATATATATATATATATATATATATATATCACATACATACATATACAACTCTATCTCTTTGAAATCTTTATTAATATTCAATAGATACCTTGTCTATGAACAAAGCAGCCTCAGTTACAAATATGATTCATACTAAAGCTTCTACTTCAATTAAAGCAATATTGCATTTAAGTCGAAAATTCACTCTTGTTTCAAACAATAATCGAGAATCATTTCAGCCTATCCATATAAACTTGAGATGTCACTAAGAGAGATCCTGGGAGCTGATATCACACTCTTGGACGGGGGAAAACATGACTTTGGTCTTAAAGAAACGGAAGTTTTCCTAAAGAAACAACGATTCGTTGGCATCCTTCAGTTAATGGATCACCGTCCTTGTTGGCATGGGAAAATGAGGATATATTAGTATATATGATGATATTGATCTTTAATATTTCAAACTTGATGACAAACACAACCACCCGTAACATTTTCTCTTAATGATTATTTACGTTTACACACTTCTAAATATGTTACAGTGTAATGGTATATTGTATATGGCAATGGTCTATGTATGTATTCAATATTGAGCAGCAGAATGAAAGATAATCTTCCAAAATATTTAAAAAATGTATTTGTCTCTGGCCTTAAAAAGCATTAATTTCACGAAAATAATTTACGACTTTACTTACACTTAAGTATAGAATCTGACTGGACGAAATGTCTTCCTATGTTAAAACTGACCAATCGAATGTCTTCAGTCTAAACTTAACCTTCAAGACATGTTAGCGAATATAGAACTATGACTTTTCCATACTGTGTTTCAACAGTTATAGGTTTATCGCTTGAAAAGAAGATACAGGGAAAAGCGTGGAAAATGCATCATGATGACGTCTGGACAATAAAATTACAGAGAATAGCAGCTAAAATATACCATAATCACGTCTGGACAACAAAATCGCAACAATATTTTTTCTTAGTTCCAATTCAAACCGCTGGTACAACAATGACTTAACTTTCTCGCTTGATGTGTGTCTGCAATAAGCTGTTGCAACATTATGTTTCAATGACCCCTCCCATTACCATTTTCTAAATTAACTTTACTTTATACTAGTAATTAATTAACTTCATCTTACCAAGATAACACAAGATCTTACCTTTCTTGATGGTGAACTTATGTTTGCCCCATGCAGTATCCTGAACTATAAAAGAACTTGCTGTTTACAAACTGTTGACAATTCGGAAATAGGATATGAAAACTTCACGAGCCTGATGCATTTTCTGAGAAAGTCTTTAGACTTTCTGTTGGAAAAAAGAAATTTTATGTTCTATTCAAATATTTGATCCCATTATGACTCTAGAAAAAAAAACTATTGTTGACTTGACACTGATATAAATTTGATATATATATGTTTCAATACTTAACATACTTGAAAATGGGTACTGATCTGTTACTCCTGTTATATTTGATATATAATGTATATGACTAACTCTTTAACATTTGATTAAATACTCTTTTCTTGTCATTATTACTTTTGTTGTGTAAAACCCTTGTTATACCACAATGAACACACGGCTGGGAGACTTCTACAGTAAGTTTGTAAATGAAACTAACATTCGTACAAAAATTGTTGCATAAACATTCACATTTCTTTTCTAAATATTCCTTTCACTCCAAAGGTCAGAGAAAGTAAAATCTGTTAGAATAAAAATGAAGTCAGAAACGTTCTACGAGTGAACCGGGGATAATTTTTGAGGATCTAACTGATGCTTATTTCCAATATTTTGACAATTAACCTATGAGAAAAACAATACTTCGTCTACTATTTTTAGATTTTTTCAAAGTTAATATTTTCCTTGAATCTTGTGTGCAATGAATAACACATTACTTTTATATGGTGTAAGCCGCGACCTGTCGAATGGTCAATGACGATACAATAACACCAATTCAATTACTTCTTGTCAAGTAACTTGCATTTCAATCTTTATCTCCACTGTAGAAAAAGTCAATACAAATTTTGGGGTTTATTTGTGATAATAACGCTGATTTATTACTTTGTGACGGCATCTTGAGAAGACACTTTAAAGAAAGTAAGTGAAAGTTTTCGAGTTCTCATCTTTAAGAAGTGAAAAACCTGCAAGAAAAATAAATGAAAATTGTTCGAGTTTCCAATGTCCAATTTTGGAAAAGTCAGCAAGAAATTTTGATGAAAATCCAAGCAGAAGTCGGTCGTATATGGAACTTGATGCTATATTATTTCCTAGTTCATCACAATTGCAAAAGTTAATTGAGAGACCTATTTCCCGAACAATTTAGCAACGGTTTATAAACTCTAACGATAGTTACCAATGTCTTGTTAACAAAACAAATATAAAGATAAAATTAAACCAAAGCTAAAATCTAAAAAGCAAATAAATTTGTTATGTTTCAACTAGTTTATTTCAACCAATTTCGGATAATGGAAAATATTTGTAGTGACCTAGAAATCAATGAGTCATAACGACATCTGTAATTTTATGTACATTTATGTAAGCGCAAATTATATGCCGAATATTTTATTGTTATAGTAGTAATTGTAGGCTATTAAGCAACTTTAGAGAATTATTTAAAAGAAAATGTGTCGGCTGCAAAAGATAATTTTAGTTATGCATGGCTGTCTTTTTATAGTCTTCTTTGTTTAAACCGCTCGCAAAAAATGGACGCAAAATAAATAGAGGTTCTAAAGAAATTTGTTGCAACCAGAGTAGCTTTCAAAAAGAAGGTTAAGCAGGAACGTCAAGTTTTACAGCAGACAGCAGAAGAAATTGCCAGACTTTTTAGGCCAGTGACCGGAACAGTACTTGGCAAACAGCCAGATATTTCTGTGGCATCACCAGAAGATCTTAAAAAGTTATCAGAGAAAGGACTACGTGGTGTCCTCGATGAGGAGCAAAACAAAAGTTGCAGAGCAAATTATTGAGTGAATAGGAGATCCAGCTGTACGACAAGCTGCAGTATTACAAGAAATTGAAGTGCAGGCTAAAGATAGTGAAGAATATGTTGCTGTTTTTATGGAAATGATCAAATAATTAATGAGAGAAGCTTTATATCCAGTAGATGTTATCCAGTTAAAAGATTCTGAGCAGACATTTTTTTTGGTGCGAATAAATTAAGGGTCGATGATAAAAGAAATGGGTGACGATAAGATAGATAATTAAACAAAAAAAACCTAGAAATTATAGTAGAAAAAAATAGATTGGCTTTTGATAAGATCAGAGAATCTACTGATTACAATGAAGCAAAAAAGTATTTTAATACGCACAGAGAATTTATTATTGCTGATCTGGACAGTATTGTACTTGATAACATAAAAAGAAATAAAAGGATTTAATTACACAAAAAATGTTATTAGAACCTTAGTTAAAAGAATTAATGACCAAAAAATAAAAAGGTCATGGTCTGAAGATCTATAACTCGACCACTGAAATAGTTGATAGACTGATGCTATTAATAGCATCAAAGGAAGCCGGAAATACGAGCACATAAATTAACAACGAAAATATTGCAATTTTAGATAATCTCAGATCAAACGGTTATCTAACATCTGACGAATATTATATTTTACATAACGATCTGATTCGCTAATCGCAAAGCACAAACTGTTGGCAGTTCAGTTTTATCTGTCAAATAAAATACGAATGTTATCAACTATATTACTGCTTGATTCGTCACAGACTATGGCGAACAGTGCAAACTTTTCTGTTATTTATAATCCATTAATCGAACTTGATAACCATAAACAAAACCAAATAGGACTAGTAGCAGCTACTGCTTCGCACGCTATGGCAAATATCAGAACTAACTTGAACGACGATTTTCCATGTCAATTAATTCAGCCAGCTGGCCGGATTTGGACTTCTGTCAAGATACAGCAAGGCGCGTATAACGTTATAGATCTTAATAAAGCAATAAATGTATTAATTACTACTAAGGTTGAATCCGCATCAGATAATTTTGAGCTCATTCCAAACTATAACACACTGCGTGCCAAAATTACTTTGAAAAACGGTTTTATTGTTAATTTCAGTGCCACTAATAGCATCGGTCCATTGTTAGGATTTGGTCGAAAACAGTACGATTCTGAATCACAAAGTGCTTCAACTTCATACGATGGCGAGTCACCCGTTGATATAACAGATGTAAATTCGATTTTAATAAACTGCTCTATTGTCAGCGGGTCGCATACTGCACGTGGTAGTAAAGGTCAAACTGCCAACAGTTTTTCTCCTGACGTACCACCAGTTTCATTAATGCAAGTAAATCTAAGACAGATTATCTACTATCCTGTTAGTGTTGAAAATCAAATATCTTCTATCACGAAGACACTGACCGATCAATCCGGCCGGCAGCTAAATCTCAATGACAAAATTGTAACACATTATTTGCACTTGAGGTCGGCGAGCTAATCACAGTGAGCTCTGTTTGGTCAGCTATGCTGACCACAATTAATTTTATCAGACAGTTTTGTATAACAAAATGTAAGAAAGAAAACTTTATCACAGTAATATTGTAGGAGGTTTCTTTGGAAATATATTCACTAAAATAATTGAAACTGTACCTGGAATTGCAAAACATATAGCGCCAATGGCGTTAGATGCATCTCAAGCTTTTGCCACAGAAGCGTCTTCTGCAGCAGGCTCATCCGTTGGACAGAAGATTGTCGATTAAATTAAGGGGGACCTATCGTAAGCGATAGTGATATAAAACAAGCAATTTCTGAAATATCACGAACATCAGAAACTACTAAGGCACTTATATAAACGACAAAAAATCCGCTATCTCCGCCCAGCGAAGAAATTATCAGAAGATTAGTACCTAAAACTAGACCCACTCGACCAGATATTGCGGCGTTCTAATTTTTGTCTAACAATAACATATAAAGAATGTCTGTCAAAAATTACCTTGATCTGACCGAGGAAATACCAATATATGACTCAACAATAGAATTTGAGTATATTGAATATCTCGATGAAAATTCAAACGAACCTAACAAAACTGGCATTCGAACTTTTAATACAAGAGACGAGGACGTGTTTTTGCTAAAACATAAAGCCGTACTTGAAGTACGAGGAAGTGTAAGAACAACAGCTGGTGCAGTAATACCTGCTGATACACAAGTGACACTTGTTAATAACGGTTGGAGTTTATTTAGAAGTGCCAGATATCAACTAGCTAATCAAACAGTAGAAGATATTTCAATGCATCTGCCAATTGCAAGTACTATTTTTAATATAGTTTCGTTCAGCGACGACTACTCGAGATCTGTTGCAACAAATACGCTGTGGTTAAAAGATACTGGAGCTTGAGATGTTTCATCTAACTTTAGCCCAAATAATTTTAATGAAATTGCAGCTGGTGCTGCTGCTGCTGCTGCTGATCTAATTTTAGTGAGAAATTTTCTTATTAATAATGCTGTAGGTCTTGGAATTGTTGCACTTGCTGAAGATGCAAATGAGCCTGCTGTAAGAGCATCACTGACTGCCGTGTGTAATATTCTTGGAATTCCTGCACCAAGTGCGGCAGCTACATCAATATAAATGATACCCTTAGTAAGCAGAACAACACGTACACCTATCAGAAATAGAGCATATAACGAAGGTTACGCTAAACGAAGAGCGTTTGTAGATGATTCACATCAAATAATTATGATGCTTCCGCTTAGTACAATATTCATATTTTGCAGAGACTATGAAAGGTATTCGTGGTATCAAACATACACTTATACTTGACCGGGCTGATGAAAGTGATTGTCTGATGAGAACTGCTATTGGTGTTGTTGGTCCATCTAATCCTGTTGAAGCTGCTAATAATTTTCAGTTTGTAATTTTACGATTGGCGTTGTGGATGCCACGTGTCGTTCCGTCGATCGATAAATCAGTAGAGCTTGAGACAATGTTAACGGCATTTACAGAAAAGAAAACTTTATGCAGAATAAAGTTTATCAAACCGCAATTCCAAATTTGAGCAATAACACATGGAGAATAACAACTGCGCCAAGCGAACAGCTACCAAGAAATGTATTTATTGTGTTTCAACGACAGAATAGTCGTGGAAGTCAGCTTCAGAACAATTCTGTATTTGATGATCCAGATGTAAGACGAATATTTGTCAGAATAAATTCTAAGCAGTTTCCAGAAAGAGCGATCGAATGTAATTTTGCAGCTGATGCTGCAGCGCTAGCTGAAAGAGATGTGTCTCTAGCTTACATGTATCTGATGGAAGCTATGCAAAAATATCAGGATGCTGACAGTAAATCTCAAATTTCAATCGAAGAGTTTAGAACGCTTTATCCGATATTTCACTTTGATGTCAGTAAGCATAGCGAACGAGCTATCGGATCGATGTCAGACATTGAATTCACGTGGACGCTTGGACAGGTTCCAGAAGTTATTGATTATTATGCTTATGCGCTAATTGTATCTGACAGATTCTCAACGATAGATTCTACCAAGGGCAGGATGGCTGTTTAAGTCTAAATGCCAAGTGTGATGTGCCTGGGGTATAACTTTATCTAACAAGCAAGCGGTGGGAATGTACTAATTTTCTGTCTAGACTGACTACCAGGTCCTTTGCACTGGAAATATTTTTATCAAACAAGCGGGCAGAATATATTGATCCGCCTAAAAATCGGCGGAATTATTGCATTACAAATTTTATCCAGCAGAAGGAAAAAAAAATACAGAGTGAAATACATTACACACGAAGTGAATTTATCGCCGGGACAAGTACAAAATTTAGCACGAGCTATTATGAAACGACAGTCTTTTTCGTTTAAGATAGATTTCGGAACCCCGGGTGCAAGATCGCAGCGCGATTCACTGCCAGCAAAACTAATACTCACACAGCAGCAAATCAATAAAATACGACTGGAGAAACCTTTAATCTTAAATCTGTCAGCAGCACAAGTTACTGCAATGTCCAGATCGCAAGCAATCCGTGGAGGATTTATGGGACCTGCACTGGCAACTATTGCAGGAACGTTTCTACCCAAATTACTGCCAGTACTCGGTACCCTGGGGATAGCTGCTGCCTCGGTTGTCATATCCGGGACCACGAATAAGGCTGTGTCTAGCGTTGGAATCAAACAGTTAGTGTAGCATTTCACTTTTGTCCAACGATTACAAATAAAAACAATGCCTAAATCGGTAGCGATTTCAAGTACAACACGAAGAGTTCAGAAACGTAAAACAACAAAGAAACGTAAAACAACTAAACCAAAGACTAACCAGAAAGCACTCCAAGGTGGATTCATAGGTCCGTTGCTAGCAGGAATAGCGGGAAGTATACTTCCAAATCCGTTGGGAATAGGACGTGGGAGAGGATTAATGCTACCCGGTACCAGGAGGTAGATCACTCTGCGGTCCATCCGTTGAGCAATTTTTAGATCTTTGATAAACTGAATGATATCAGCGGATTTCAAGGAGTATTTTCTAAAGATTAGCTCGGGATTCAACCTTGAGGGAGAAGTTGTGTAATAAATATCCAAAATTTAAATAAAGGCTCTGACACGCATTCGGTAGCTCTTTATAAAAACAATTATTTTGATTTGTTTGGGCTGCCGCCAAGTGATATTATCAAACAGTACGTGCTAGCGTCCCAGAAGTACCAAAAAATGAATTATTCGTCTAATCAGCTTCAGCCAGTAGGAACTGCAGCTTGTGTACATTACTGCGTTATGTTTATCAAACAAATGTCCACGAGTGTAAAGCACTCTGCAGGTGATTTTCTGAAATTTATATTACAATTTGCACCTAAACCAAGCGACAAAATTGCAATTATATCTAACAAGCATATATAAAAATGACTACGTATTGTCCAGACGGAATGAAATTCTATCAAGTAAACGGCAGTGTAACAGATAAAAAACAGATAAAAACATCAGCAACTTGACTTTACAGAATGAATTTCAGTGGCATCCTGTCTACAATCTGTACGAAGCGGATGACAGAGGTATGATTAGACATATCAAAACAAAACAGTTATCGGAAATATTGATAAATATGGTTATTTGCAAATTGTAGTTCGAGGAATTGACACCGATTATATTTGTTTTAGATTTCACAGGTTTGTGTTTGAAGTTTTTCATGGGCCTATCCCAAGTGGTTTGGTAATAGATCATCTCAACAGTATTCGAACTGACAACAGACTTCAAAATCTTGATCTTGTAACACGGAAAAAAAACAGTAGACGAGGAAAAGGTAAGTTTAATCTGAACAACCTGTCCGTCCAGTTATAGCAACAAACTAAATCACAGGTGAAGAAATGTTGTTTACATCAATTTATGCAGGTGCAAAATTTTTTATATTTGTGCAGCATCAGTCAAACGTGTTGCTGATGTAATACAAAATTCAGCTTTTTCAAAAACGAGTGGAGATAGAATCTTCTTTAGTTACGAATCACCCGCTATTTAAAATATTTGCTACCTCACCATCTGTCAGGCAGAAATTGCAATATTTATGTAAGGTTTCCTTGTCGTATTCGACAAATATCTTTCCGTATTTCAGTATGTGATCAAGTTCTGTGCTGCTTAACAAAATTAAATTATTTTTATCTTTTTCTTCTTCAAAGCGAGCTATCACGTTATTATCACCCCGGAACATATTTCTTACAGCCTCTTCCAGCTGATAAGGATTTATAATATTAGTTCGAGTAACAAATCTATTTATATTTAATAATTAACATAAAATTGCAGTTAATTTACACATCAATAATCAGAATATTTGTTTAGATTTTCTCATGTCAAACAGCAGTTGGCCCATTATAAAACAGTTTATCTATCATATCGAACAAATATTTTTTAAATATTTCTCAAGTTCTGATACCTCCGAATATGTCAGTAGCACATCAAACGCAGAGTAAGGATCGTATTCGACGAGAAAATTCACGTACTTTTTCTGTTTTTTGATTGCTCATAAGCAACTTGACAGCGTCAAATAAGAAGTTCAGATTTAACCCGTACATACAGGAAATTCTTAGTCTAGCCCATGAAAACCCTTTGGCTGGTCATTTAGGGGTAGATAAGACTTATCACAAGATCTTGACTCATTGTTATTGGACGAAAATAAAAAGTGATCTTATCACACTTGTTCAATTGTAGCAAGACTCAGTCAGAAGATACATAAGGGTCATCTGCAACCTATTTCTGCATTTGACGAATCACTTAGCAGAACAACGGTAGACTTTGACAGTCCTTTACCTAAAATCAAGTCCAGCAACCAATACATGTTGACCATAATGTGTGCGTCCACAAGATTATTAGAGACAATTTCATTTTGAGGAATATGAAAACTAAAGCCATTATAAAAACTGTTTTTTATTAGGAATTTTTAATTTCCAAAATCTCTCCATTCTGATGAGGGGTCAAATTCTATGTCTGGATATTTCCAGCAAGTTATGATTGAATTAGGCATCCAACAATTCAAGTATTCTGCCTATCACCCTGAAAGCCAACGGGCTATAGAATGATTTCATCAAACTTTGATAAATATTCTTCGGTCGTATTACTTTGATACTGGAAAAGATTGGGACGAAGGTTTTCATTTACTGTTGTTTGCTGTTAGGGATCAGTTGAACAATCTTTAGGATTTAGTCCCTTTGAACTAGTTTTTGGACATACTGTCCGTGGACGATTGAAGTTGTCAAAAGAAAAGTCTCTTTCAAATGAAGATACAAAAAATGAATCTTCTTGACAATGTTTCTAATTTCAAATATAAGTTGTCAAAGCTTGTGAAGTTGCTAATCTTCACTCTACTCGGTCAATAATGAAATTAAGTTATGACAAAAAATACAAAGGAAAAGAGTTTTCATCATGGTGACAGAGTTCTGGCTCTCTTGCCATTATTTCAAAATTCTCTTCTCGCTAAGTACTATGTTTCTTACACAGATGAAAAGAACGTAAGTGACTTAAATTATATCATTATTATTTCTAGCATGCGAAAACAAGAACAACTTTGCTGTATAATATGTTAAATGAGTATGTCGATAGAGAGATCCATGTTAATCATGTAGACAATTTAGCTGTTCCTGTTCCAAACAGTGAGGATTTAAGCAATGGAATGCAATCGGACTCTATTGACTTTGGTGTAACCAATCTCCGGAATTCAGAAATATTGAATGATCTGATCTGATTTTTATAAGATTACTAATACATTGGTGTACGAATTCCTCTCCAACTGGATTATTTTTCGACATGAATCCTGAAAGGTATATAATAATAATAATAATAATAATAATAATGAGGACTTTGTATAGCGCCTAATCTTTAGAAGCTCTAAGCGCTTTACAACATTTGACAACACTTAAAAAACCCCATATATAATGATATGATTACAAAAATAAAAACAAACACCACGAAATTAGAAACAGAAAACATGCTGTAAATATTTAAGGTAAGGATACATTATAAGGATACATTATTAGGTCTTTAAGTCTGTTCTTGCAGTTGAAATAGGTGAGTTTTAAGAGCGCTCTTGAATGAGATCACTGTGTCTTTGTGTCTAAGTGCAGTGGGCAATTCGTTCCACATTGCTGGGCCCTGGTATGCAAAAGAGCGTTGTCCATATGATTTCATTTTCATAGTGGGAATAATGAGAATACGAGTGTCAGAAGAGGAGCGTAAGTATCTGCAGGTGTGTACACATGGGTGAGGTCAGATAGGTATGTTGGACTGGAGCCCGTCAGTGAAACGTAGCACAGAGAACAAATTTTGTGTTTAATTCTGGATCGTATGGATAGCCAGTGTAGGGTAGAGAGCAGGGGAGAGGCGTGCTCTGATCGTGGTACTCTAAGGATGATCCGAGAAGCTGTGTTTTGAACTTCTTGAAGTTTCTGGAGTAGATATTGAGATGAACCAGACAGAATTGAGTTACAATAGTCCAGTCTTGAAATTACTAAGAAACACACAAGTGTTTTAGTGGCATCAACTGAAAGATACTTGCGAAAGGAGCTGATGCGTCTCAGTTCAAGATATGCAGCCTTGCATTTGTTCATGACATGTTGGTGCAGTGAGAGAGTACTGTCAAGAGTAACACCGAGGTTTCGTACTGACTGTGTGAATTTAATGTTGGTGTTGCTGATATTTATTGTCTGCAGTAAAGGATGTGAATGAGAAAGTCTTTGTGTTGTAATCAGAATGGCTTCAGTTTTATCATCATTCATCTGCAGCTTGTTACATGTCATCCATGATTTCACATCGGAAATGCACCTCTCTACGCCTTGGATGGTAGCTTCAACTTCATTTGGATGGCTAGATTTGTATATTTGGGTGTCATCAGCATACAATTGGTGAGACACTGGAAGATGATCTATGACACTTGAGAGTGGCTGAGTGTATAGAATGAAGAGAACAGGTCCAAGAACAGACCACTCTGGAACACCATAGCATAGATCAACTGGGCTGGAGTGTATACCATTTGCGGACACAATTTGTGTCCTGTTGACCAAGTAGCACTTGAACCATAGTAAGGCCGTATCATGAATGCCAAGTACATGCTGGAGACGGTGAAGTAATATATCATGGTCTATAGTGTCAAATGCTGCATTTACGTAATAATAATTCTTTACCAAATTTACCCATGATAACAATATTATATCGAGAATTCTTTGTACCTTCTAAAATTCATAAGAGAAATCAACTCTCGACCTTTCCTAAACGTCGATATTGTTGTTTAATATAGATTTATTATAATAGTCTAGCTGCAGTAGGATCGAGGCTGGAGCACTTTATTTAGTCTCAAGCTCCTTGTACAATGATCAAAGTTTTGGGTATCTTCTCCACTTACACTGCACGTAAAGTGTCAACCTTGATCTATGAACACGATTATTAGGATTCGTTTACCATTATTTCAGGTTTTACATTTTATTTTGTTACACCAAGTGGTCTAACTCACTAAATGAATCAAACAACATCTGAGTGAACCTGGCTTGAGGTCGTTGTTTATCCTATTTCCAAGGACCTCAAGAGACAGTTGTTGTTAATGGGTTCCTGAACGCGAAAATACTAAAATAAGTTTCTTTCATCACCCTCTGAGCGCACATCACGAAACTATAATTTCACACCAGCGCATTTTGTCTTGTTTCCCAATTGTATGACTCATCGGTAAACGTTTGCAAGCCGAGCAATAGTACTTCACGCCATACACCACAAGACACGACCAAAATACCTGGCATAAAGAATTCTTCATGTCTCAAATTGCTAAACACAGATATATTAAAACAGACAAAGAGCTCCTTATGTTAAAAACTTCGGGAGGTCCAGTTTATCAACTAATCATGCTAACATAAAGTCTGGTGAATACTGTACGTTTTAATGTCTGCTCCTAAGAATTTGCTAATTACTCGGTTTGAATAATTTCTTCAACTGATTACTAAAACCTAATAAAGCTACAAATGGAGACGCAAATACAAATACCACATTTCCTACTTTTATTACATTTTATTATATAAACAAATAATTTGCTACAACACAGTACGGAGTAATTATTTTGTGCTCTAAAATGGTCTTATATGGAGTAGGGTATACTTGATATTCTTTTTTGGACTTGCCATGACATACTCCAAACAATTTATGAAGTCAAGCAATTGTTCAACTTCTTGCGTTTTCTTTTCAGTGAAGTTCTTTAGTTATTGTTTTGTCTATACCATAAACGTATGTTACCTCTTGCCACGCTCTACACTCTGTTGATGACCGCTCCAGTGGCCTAGTGGTTAGAGCATCCGCCTCGGATGTGGGAGGTCACGGGTTCTAATGCCGGCCGAGTCATACCAAAGACTTATAAAAATGGTACTAACAGCTGCCTCGCAAGGCGCTCAGCATTAAGAGGTTAGAGCTAGGACTGGTCGGCCTGGTGTCAGGATAATGTCACTGGGTGGGACATCATGCTACATGTCATCGGCATGATGCCCAAGTGCTAGACATCTCTATAAACTGCCACACTGCAGACGTCGTAGCGTTATGCCTGGAAAATTGTTAAGGCTGCGTTAAAAATCCAAATCACACACATACACACTGTTGTTAACGTTACTTACCATCATCCTCTTACACATAATGCTGACTGAAAATACCAGACCACTCGTCTGTGAAAATTGTATGAGTATAATTTGTATATCGGTAGTTTTATTAAAGAGGAGAAGCATTTCTATAAGTGCCATGTAGTTGCTTCCCAAACCGTGGATAATTTGTTTGTAATATTTCTTGTATGAATAAAGATTGCTTAAACAAGGACAGAGGATAGAAGTACTACTTGGGGTATGCAACATCACGAGACTCCCACAACACTATTCATGACACATTTCAAACTTTTTGATATGATTTAACATGATGCACACGAATATAGAAGGTATGTCAGTTCCCTTCAAAGAGACAATGGGGTGTGAGAGACACTTATGCGTATATGTATAACGGTTATGGGAGGTAGTGAAAGGTGTGGGCTGTAGTTTGGAATACTAGTAGCCTCTGTATGTGGAAGGACTATTACATGATTACTCGTTCGCTGCAAATCAGTATTAAATTTTCCTAACTATTTATAATGTATCTGAGACATATGATTTGTATCATTGGTCTAAGCTGTAGTCACGACTGTCTACCAATCTTCCATATAAAGTATATGTATCAATTGCTTGAAAAAGAGTTATCCAATCATATTTTGAATTGTAAGATAGGCGTATTAGGTTCACAGGGGGTCTTACTAGTTAAACAAACATTATGTAACATTTTTATTATTTTTTACGAGGCATCCGCAACTGATACTCTGTATAAATAATTTAACAATGGACACATAACTAGGTGCATGTAAGGACACCTTCAGCATCCTTATCTATTTATATAGTATTTATATTATTAACAGAAAACATGAAACATGAAACAATCATCAGACCAATGATGGGTTGCCAAGATTAAGACTTCCTTACTCGTTGTTGATGAAAGAACAAGACCCCTCCTCTGATCACATGTTCTCTCTTCACCAAACGTTTTAGTTCCGTACCAGTTAAGTCTTCTGGTTCTACTGGCACTTTGTGAAGCATCTGCATTTTAATTTTCTTATTCTTTCATTAGAAAATATTTGTTTCATAATCTTTACATAATAGAAAATAGTAGCTTGATAATTGCTATCCGGGCCTTCATTATCTAGTACCCACTTGTGGCACCCGGATGTTTGGTGCCTGATATCAAACAATTTTATCTAATAATGGTCATTATAAAAATTTGTATCTTTTGACAGATCCTTGCACCATTCAAGAGGTTTGACAGTCATACGGACATTTATCGTTGAGAGGACTGCGAATGAATCAGTGAGAGTATCGTATGGTCCCACACAATCTATTACAGTTGAACTGATTGCATTACAAGACCGAGTTATTTTTTGAAACTACATCCGTCCAGTCGTACTCAGGGCTATTCCACAATTAGGATTAAAGTTATGGCAGGGTTTCTACAGAATTCCACATCAATTAGTGCAATAGATATTTCATCCAGTAATAATACAAATTTGTCCAGCAATGGACTTCAACCACTGTTTCCTTTACCCGATCATCTCTGAGTTCGGGTTGACTGGCAACGCCTTCAACATTAATGTTCTCCTACACAGCAAAATGCGAACGTCGACGTCCGTCTGTATGACACCCATTGCTGTGTCGAACAGCCTATTCCTTATCACTAACACTCTCTGGAAGTCCTCCTGCATCATCAAGAGTTTTGACATGGTTTTGTTTTACAAATACTACGCTTACGGATTCATTGTTCTATTCTCCCTAAAAAACAGCTTCAGCTGGATATCCTCCTGGCTAGTTGTGGTAATTGCCTCAGAAAAAAATTGTGGCCGTCATGTTTCCTCTGAAAGTCAAAAGTACTTAACAATAAGAAATATATTGGTACTTGTGGTCATTATATCAATCGCAACCTTTCTCTTCCTGTCATTGTTTTGTTTAGCATTTACAGTGGGGTACATGTATGATCGGAGATTGAAAGCAATTAGGGAATGCTTGAAGGAAACTGAATACTACAGAAAGAATAAAGAGCTGGTTATTAATACATATTTAAATTATTTCCTGGTTATTGCTTTCAGATATGTACCGATGGCTTAGGTAGTTGTCATCAATATCAAAAACGTAATAGCACTGTGGAAGAATTGACGCTCTAGACAGGTAGCCTTTTCTAACAATACAAATTTGGCCAAGTCTGGAGAAGAACATAGGATACCGATCGTACTAGTTACAGTGGTGACAGTTTTGATAATATGTCTCCTTCCTGGAAATGTTCACATCACCATCACTATGGCCGTTGAAGAGTACAGCTTGTATCGAAAGTACCATAACCTATACCTTGCCATGGGCAATATCTCACTCCTCCTTGAAGTGGTGAATTCCACAGTTATTTTCTTCGTATATATGATGACGAGTAAAACATTTACGCAAATGTTCAAACGGATATTTTGCAGGTGTACATCTAAATTACAGGCCACTATTGCACCAGCTAACTCCCCCTGAGGTTAAGTTATTGGAGATCCAACCAAAAGCAAAGGAAATGTTTACATTTGAGGGGCCACATGCGACCATGACAATGTCAACAATTGAATTGCCGGTTACGACCACGGCATTTGAGGTGAGAATCACAACTCATGTTAACCACTCCATTCAAATTGACCCCCACGACGAACTAAATATATTTTGTTCTATTTATGGACTTGTAGCTTTGTACCTTTCAGGGTTCGAGTACTTGGAGACAGGTAGAAGTTACCATTATGTCATCATCAAGAAAGCAAAGATATCAACATAGCTAATAATGTACTGTAACTTACAAACATTGATGTTTGATGGGTGCAATGATTGTGATCCCGAGATCCAATAATTTGATGTGAGATACATGTACGTCTGATTTGTGGTCATTATTGTCGAATACTGTCAAAAGTATTGATGCGCAACTTCAAACAATCCTTTAGTTCACTTATCAGATTTAGTTAATAGAGGTAATTTGTATAAGGATGATCATAAACAACTTTACTATTTACCGATAATATTTTATCTGTTCATGGTGTCACTTAGGCATGTTTTGAGTCAGATGAGAATGGTATTTATATATTGTAAGAAAATGTTTGATCAGATGTTTGATTACAGTGAGAAATGTGAAACTTGTACAATATATGTACGACACTCGATTTTTAATGCAATTTAGACCATGTTTTCAACTGTCGAGCTCCTGATACACTCACAACAAACCATTTATCTTTTGCACTTTCAGAAATGAAATCGTCATTTTCATACTGGTATAACAGTCTGCGTAACGGCATAATGCGACTTGTTAAGAAATTCTCATATATCTATTACAATAGCACTACTTAAATATATCATTATACGATTTTTACGAGGGTGCCAAACGATAGCATCCAAAAAAAAATGTTTATCTCAAACGTGAAGATTCTGGCCAAATTGAAGATACAACGTCTAAAATCACATTGACATCTGTGATAGATAATTTTTATTAAAACGAGCACAATGGTACAAATCTCACCAAAATGAAGCTAAAACGTTTAAAACAACAACCAGACGCATTTCTATTACTTTCGTAATAATCCTTTGCCTATGAATTGCCCAAAATTTCAATCTTTTGTTTGAAAACGTTGTGTGTTTCATCACTAAATAATTTTAGGGTTTTTGTGATTCTCTCTCTAGCCCCGACCCCAGAAATGATTAGTGTTATATTTTAAACACTAACAAATCTAAATCATGGTCCATTTCAATCAGACAAGGTTTGCCATTTCTGTATTTCCTTTCTGTATTGTTTATTTATTTATTTATTTTGGTATTTTGGTTTGAATATTTATTTATTTATTTACTTATTTATTTAGTTGAAAAATGTCACGTATGTCAGAAAAAGGCTGCAAATAATACATCGATGTGGTATAAGCATCGTTAGTAAAGATTAAACAATGGTGGCATTCATTCTAACGATGGAGGCGTCCACGACGACAGCATTGACTAAATCGTTTAAATAATAAATGGTTTAATATGGTTTGTGTAGAAATGACTATGAAACTAAATTAATAGAGAGCGTATAAGAAAACTAGATGTATATTTGTTAAAATTTTGTTAAGTATACTTGTTACCACATATATTGTTATTTGCTCTCAACAGCTTGTGTGCTTCATTGTTACTGTAAATGATTGGAATTAACTCTTGCAGGTATAGCGCTGTATAGTATTTAGACATCAGTTTGACGATATATTTAACATGGTCTCATTCTTACTTATTAGATCACGAGCTACATCTGTGACTGTACAAAGAACCATGTAAAAGGAATCAACCTGTGATAGCTTATTAGATCACGAGCTACATCTGTGACTGTACAAAGAACCATGTAAAAGGAATCAACCTGTAATAGCTCTATGACATATCGATAGCAAACATAAAACCTCCGAAAGTGTTAATAACAGTTATATTATATGATGTGTAAAACCGCGATGATTGTTGCACAAAAGTTCTAGCTGTGGAAATGTTATATCAATCTCGTAACAGAGGTGCATGTTCGAAGCTTGTTATGATGATGTTTACAAGGACAAATTATCTAAACATTCTCAAATGGCCGGGTTTGCCCCGCCCCACCGGTACAACAGATCGATGATGTATGTATGGCAATCATTTAGTTATTTGCTAAACAAACAATCTTTGAAGAAGGTTGTTCTTCATTTTGCTAGGACAGCTTGAAAACGTGGTGTAATTTTTATTATTTGCAAAATAAACCCGAATCCTCCCCCGCCAAATAAAGAAAAAAAGTTTAAGTAGTAAATACACAAACCAAAATAGGTTTGAATACACATCCCCTGATCATAATTTATGTTGGTGAAGGATGTGCGATATTTAAAATTGAGGAAAGTTGTTTAGAACGGTAGGAATAGAATCCCAGATTCATTCGAAGAATAGAAAACGATTCATAATTGCAACATTCTCAGTTATCAT
The DNA here is from genome assembly GCA_016617855.1 of Megalonaias nervosa. NCBI lineage: Eukaryota > Metazoa > Mollusca > Bivalvia > Unionida > Unionidae > Megalonaias > Megalonaias nervosa. The sequence goes on from JAECUM010045896.1 coordinate 21,981, forward strand.
TTTCATGGCATGAAGTCAGCAATTTTGCATTCCCCATACCAACTGATATTTGATGTAACCAATCAGACGTAACATCGTGTACTAAAAATGCATATATCCTAGGTAAAAACAAGGCGCTGGATAGATATATTGCAGCATAAATACGGCATTAACATCATGAACGTTAGATAGTAAATAGTTTTCTTAAAGCTTAGGAATGCAATTCCACCAGTCAATGTTTACACTTCGTGCATCGTTTAACCTTTGAATCAGTACATTAACATGACTGCGCTAACAATTCGTTTAGATCTTCAATCTTTATAACTTTTAATTGCAAGCATTTTCCCGCCATCTTGCTATACAATAACGCTAGTTTGACAGTTGTTTTTTTTTTTACTATTATGTAGCACTAAGAAGTGCCCAGATATTTAGGGTGTTTAGTAAGTTTCAATAACGGCAACACTAGTCATGTACACGAAACTGACATTGCAAGTTAGTCTCACAGAATATAAGACGATCGAAGAAATTCAATTACATTTTTGTCTCAAGTATTTGCTGAAATTTGGAGAAACCCGAGATCGTGCTATCATTAACAAGCAATGAAGACATTACAGGGAAATATTTAATTTTCAAATGAAACCATGATTAATATAAATCATTTAAATGGGTTTCCTATAAGAAGAACATATATTATTTTCCCATTTAGTTTGTGTTTCTCATCCTTTTCTTTAGTTAGTAATATAAGAGACCCTGGACTACTAGCTAATTTTATAATAATTATTTTGTGGCCCGGACATAATAAATAAAAAAATGATTGAGATGCTAATTCAAATGCCAGCTGTCTGTTATTGATGGACCAGTAGTACTGGTTAAACCGGACAAAATCACCATTATCCTTGCTGCTGAATAAATAAACAAATATTACTAGTTTCCATATATCTGGACCATTTACTGAAAGGCCCAATAGTGCACAGTGTATGTAATTTTACATATTGTAAAGATCGTGAAACTTATTTAATGTGGCAAATCAAAAGCTGAAATAATGCTCAAAAACCTAGGGTTTGTGAAGATACAACCAGTTAATTTGTTAAATAAACTAGACAAAATGCGTTGTTTTTTTTTTCGGGGGGACCGCTTTAATTGAAATTTATAGGTCACGAACTGCAACGGAAATCTCACCTGACAGCATAAAGGCTACGTCGTCTTCGTCTAGTGGAAGTGTTATGAGTCACGTGGTTGTAATTTAAATATCAATAGCAAACAACACATAAACAGATTTAAATTATAAATTATAAACAAATGAAAAGTTACTACATTGTCTCAGTTGCATGTTGATATAGTGGCCATTGGTTCTACATGCTTGGGTACATATGTTGCTGCATTTTTGTAACTTTGTAACTGCACTTATTCAAATTTTATTCATGTTATGTCACCAGATTCCAATTTAAAATAAGTATGGACCAATATGGGATACAAAGTGCACAAGGTTGTTATTTTGATATGAGTACTAAGAGTTCCATCACAACTAGAACTGATATTAAGTTTTATTTATGTTAAGATGGTCAGCTCCAAGTATTGTATTGTATGCCCATATTAAGCATTATTTTTATGATAAAATATTGTAGGGAACATCTGAGTAAACAACATTTTAAATAGCTAATTTTGCCCACTGGCGGTTTTTACTTTCGAATGAGATAATTTAATTTGAGTAAACATGTTATTGTGGCCCTTAGACCTTTTAAGGTGTACAATTTAATCTTGTTGACGAATCTGATGAGATCTGAGTTGAGGTTATGGGTTTTCCTTTAGGAAATTTTGGCTCACCTGATTGCTGATTAGCTGGCAGTTAAAATATCCGACCTTGTTAACAAGTGAATGTTCTGGAAATTAACCCTCATCCTCACTCTGAAATTGTGTCTTAGTCTTTTATATATAGAAGTGAATAACTGAAGTATTATTCCTACATTCATTTAGTTGTGTTCAATTATTGTGTCCAATTGAGACGATTTATTTATTTCAATTATTCATTGGAATTACAAAGCACTTATAAACCTTAGGACTAATTAACTATGTTTTAATTACTGCAAATTCGTTTAAAGACGCATTGGATCATATCACTGTGATACATAAAATGTCAGCATATCAACATTATACGAGGATATTGGTACATCAGTACAATAGTTTGGAATTCATTTGGAACACCACTGGAACTCATTTGGAATACATTATGCTTTTGGAGTTGTGATAGATATTTTAGGACTATCTGAATTTAATTCACAATACTGTGATTTATTTCTATAGTTTTACTTTCTGTTTTAGCCAAATAAATTACTTGTTGAATTTTACAAAACTTGTTGGTTTTTGCTTTTTTCTGTTACTTAGTTTAAGATCATACAGTAGTAACAGTACTGTTTGAGCATTTCTAGAAGTCTCAGACTCAAACAATTGAATCGAAAACTCTGATTGCATATGAAGTTATTTACACAACAAAGACGTTAATCATTATATCATCATCAGCTTAGATTTGTTCATCACAATGTAGTACCTACATTGAAACCAGGTAGTGAAAAGAATATACTAGATGGGGATCAATTTGTAAATAAATAGTCATTAACATTTGCATATGTATGTATGTATGTCTGACTGGATGGCAAAAAATGTTAAAAGTCATTTACAGAGGTTGCAAAGAAACAGCTAAATCATAGGTCACATTTAGTCTCTGTAAACGTTCTTGAAAATTCTGATGTTAAATACTCTCTTTAGCATATTATGAATAACTCATTAAGAGACAGTACAAATTCCACACAAGAGCTAATATATTCATTACCGACAGACGTAATATACAGTACTGTCTTTCACAACACACCTTTGTTATGTCTGGAGGCATCTCCCTACCTTTTCCACACCTGCGATGACTGGTGCGGATGATAACTACCACATTGTGTTGGATCTGACTCCAACACATAAACGACAAGGCTGGTGTGTAATTGCAAAATCCGTAGGAAAAGATCACTCAGCCTGTCTGGCTCTACATTTTTTATGATCTGAAATTTGTTTTAGATATTAAGGATACAAAATCTCTGTATGCAAGTGGTACAAAAAAGCTTTAGAGCTAAAATCACAATAGCATGGAAACTTCAACGTTTAAAATGTAATTACATCAGGTATTTATCTTTGCAACTCCACCTTGGAAATAGAAGCCTCAATGGTTGCAGATGTTGCATTGTAAAACTTGCTACCAAAACGCTGTGTAATTTTGTGTGAAAATGTATGCAGTATTTTGATTTTATATTTACAGAGGGAATGCTTAATATTCATATGCAGCTGTTACATGTATGTAATGTGCAGCTGTGTAATGTAGCCCATGTACAGTTATTCAGTACCTTTCTGTGATACACATTGTGTACAATTAAGATGTAAGCTTAGGCACTCTCATGATCAAGGAATACATGCAAGTTCTTGGGAGAATTAAAAAAAAGTTCGAAATTTTCATCAATTGCAGTAGTCGCCTGTTTAGAGGTGGACAATAGAATGCCCAGCAGCATGGGGAATTAAAATTATTACCCAGATTTTGTATAAACTATAAAGGAAAATTATTTTTCTTGTACACCTTCATGTTATTCCAAATTCTGGGCAAGTAAAACATTTTAAGATTCTTTAAGTCCTGATGTTTATCACATTATATACAGAGAGTTATATTAACATATTTTGGAGTTTTCGAAATACTCTTTAAGACATGCATCGTGTTTAAAACAGAAGAATACAAGAGTAGTCATTACTTTGCATGACTTAAATAGATATATGAATTTTTTGCACAGGTTTAATTTTTATTCTTGTTATTTCAACTGTAACTAGGCTACTTAGCATGGTCTAATAGCTAGATTCCAAAGTAAGATGGCATGGCTTTATTTTTTATCATTTTGTATTTTTTTAAATAAAAGTTATAAATGTTTTACTTAGATAGTAAAAAGGGTAAGTCGACCTTAACAATGTTAAATATTTGTTTTTATGCCACTTTTATAGAACACTTCTTATCTAAATGTGTTTAGCAAGTTGATATTTAAATGGCCACATGAATTAAAATTCCAGCACAAGCATTTAATTACATTATTGTATGAATTTTGGTAATTATGGATGCTTAAAATGATAACCCAATATCCCTACATCATTACATACGGCTATTTCCAGCGTAAAAGGAGATCGTTTTTGTACCTTATAAAAAGGGTAGTCTTTCCTGATGACGACAAAATAAATTATGGCATGTATTATATTTGGGGCCAGAAAAGGTTGCCATATAAATAAGGTGGCCTCTGTATTTTGTATGGTATCTGTGTG
>JAECUM010045898.1:0-30116 GCA_016617855.1 Megalonaias nervosa
CTTTGTGCAGGGGGGCTCAGGATTTTCAGGGAGGGGGGTCAGTCAGTCACGGCCGGGAGAGTTAGTATAAGAAGCAGTCTAAAACTAAAGCTAATATTTATTAAGTTTTGAACAGAATCTTGTGACATATTTTCAGCTTAATTTGCATGATTAAATTTGTCGGAATATATATATATATATATATATATATATATATATATATATATATATATATATATATATATATATATATATATTTGTAGTATTATTTCGGGGGGGGGGTCATGTGACCCCCTTTGACCCATGCTGCGGGCGCCCATGCAAGTATGTGAACAAGATGTTTATTTACCAATGCAAATAAATGACGCACGAATCTCTAACACCCTAGCTCACACACTTGCTTCCACTTCTAATTAACTCAGTTAAAACAACGGAAAGAACGCGAGATCTTTTCTAAACAGAAATGATCAATGCATGGAATTTATCAATGGATTTATCTGATATACGGATCTATAAACATATATGATCAATGTACGGAATTTATAAACATATATGACCGATATACTGAATTATCAACAAACACGATTTTTATTAATTGAATTATCAACTTGTATTATTAATGTACTGTTCATCAACAAAGCATGATCTTTATCCGGATTCATGATCAATGTATTGTTCATTTACAAATATGATACTGTATGTTATCGATTGCCCAACATATAGTGACATTGACTTTTACGTCAAAACCGCATATATATTTATTATCTCGTGGTCTGGAAGACACCTGATAAAGGTTATCATGCATGTTGATGAAACACAAGTAAGATTCCGAATCCACTGATCCTGATAAATGGTTATAGAACATCAGTTTCTCCAACCTTGCTGAAGAACCGCCATGTTTCGCAGATCGGTTAGTCCAGAACCTTTGGTCCCTCGTACGGAATTAACCAGTATCTTCTCTAGAACCAGCATCAGAATAACTGCAGTACCCGTTACACAACGCCATAGATTTCGATCTCCGTATCAGCTAAATATACAATGAATGAGGAGTGTAATACACGAGACATTTAAGTGCGAATACAATGATATACATTACGCAGATGTGTACACGAACTGACATTGTTACATATAAGTTCTTTCATAAGAAAGACCGTATCAGATTACTGTTATTATTACAGTAATCATGTTCGTGCATGAAATTTTCTCCAACAAGAATAATCGTCTTGTATAAATGGTATAACTGTAAAATCTGATATAAATGGTACAACTTTAAGATCTCTTACATAAAAGGTACAACCGTTAAGATCTCTTTTATAAATAGTATGCCTTTAAGATTTCTTATGTAAACGGTATAACCACAGATCTCTGTGATTAATGGTATAATTTTAAGATTTCTTACATAAATGATGTCACTTTAAGATTCTTATATTCATGATATAATTTTAAGACCTTTATATAAATGGTATAACTTTGAGATCTGTTATATCTGTTTAATATCTGTTAGGTAAATGGCATCTCTTTAAATCTTTTTTGCTGCTTGTAAAGCAAAACACAATATAGACTCTTGGCTCTCCTTAAGGTACTGACACATATCAAATTCTGACTGTACAAGTACTTTACATGCATACTTTTATACATTATTGCCTTGTTACTAAACCTTACAACTGAACGTTATGATTCTGCTCTTTGATGTATGTTTTTGTCAGTTTGTACGTGAGCACATCTTGGCTCTGTTGTCAAGCCACGAGGGCCACACATGATGGAGTATCGAGGCTCGATTTCGCGATCTCGAGAAAACCAGTCATAAGAAACCTTTCACACACGCGATCTTGTTATTTACATCAAGCTCCATCACGTGAAATCGGGAGTTCCATTTCACGAAATCGAGCTATATGGCAGTCAAGTGGACATGCAAAACGTGAAAACATATCGCGTTTTGGAGGCTAGGGTACGCGTTCTCGAAGCTTAAATGCGCGACATCGAGAGAGCCAGTCCGATAAGTGATTTTCATCACAATCTTTATTCTAAATAGCACATTTGCGACAGTAGCGTTTCATGTTTTTGACGCTCGAATATTGACATCCCTAAGTATTTCAGTGCGTATATACGTAGACTTTTAACATTTTATTTTGATTTCGAAATTCTAGAAAGACTGCTTATATACATGACAAAGATCTTACAAATTGTTTGAATATATTATCCTTGAGACCATCCCTAATAACACGAATTTTTGAAGTTCTCTCTCCAGATTGCTAGCCCTGCTGCCTCAAATATAGAATATACCGGATGTGTCTTCCTGTATTTAGTAAGAGGTGGAAAACTGAGGAAACATTTTTTCCTATGATGCGTCCCATAATTAGTTTAACGTTAGAAAGGTATCTGGTTTTTCAAACGAGTTAGGTTTTTATCAGAATTTAGACTTAGCATTTATGTAACTTTACCCTTTTTGACGATATCTCTGTTTTGTATTCCTTTTGTTACACCCGACCCATCCATCCATCCAACATATGCATGCATGCATGTTCTCGAGATCGTGCATTCGAACTTCGAAAACCTGAATCGTTGGTACATCGAATACGGGATCTGAAGAGAAAAAGTGGCAGATCATGCTACTTATACGACTTTTCTCTATGGCTCTCATGACATTGCATGTTCCTTTCGAGAACGAGCATTTGAGCCTCGAGAATGAGATGTCTCACAATACGGTCATTTTAGCATGCTGTAACAGTACGACTTTTGTAGATGTCATTGTAACAGAGGGCCGGATCAGATGTGGGGTTTCAGAGCCCCATTGCCACCCCGGGTAACTAACTAACTAACACACACACACACACACACACACACACACACACACACACACACACACACACACAGAGTCACTTTGTCACTTGGAATTTGTATTATGCACACTTGGAGTAGATAGACACAGACGTTTGCTTTGGTACCCTTTCGAAGCAAGTCAGGGCCCCTTTGAAATTTTGGAAACCTCACCCCACCCCACCCCACCCCACCCCCAGCACTTGATATGATCCGGTCCTGTAACACATAACCCAGTGAATGTTGTAGATGTCGTTGTGACACATATCCTTTTCAAGTTGACGTAGTTGATTCTGACACGGAATTAAATCTATGACTTGAGTAAGGATACGGTACCTTGATCGGTCGGGGTGGGGTGGGGTGAATGACTGAATCTTAATGAGGGCCATTCAATAACTGTATCACGTTAATGGGTGAAGCTTTGGGTGTTTATCAAGCATGACAATGGCTGAAATGGTGCAGAAACAGCGTTTGTACTTTCTGAATATTTGGCATAAGTTGAATCTTTGCAGGGATCGGTTTATTAAGGAAAGCGAGAAAGGTGTAAATTTAAATACCCTGGATGGGTATGTTAGTTACTGCGATTAAATAAACCTAAAATCGTAGAATTTGATAACTTAAATCGGGGTGGGTTTCTCAGGCGAAGTTTCATATTTCATAAATGTATTACTCCGCTAAATTTGTCAGCCCTAGATTTTCTGCGGAAGTCAAGCCGTATTGATTCCGAAAAGAATTGTGAGATTTCTCTCGTGAAAAAGGATGTGTATTGGAAGTCTTGAGAAACGATTTTGTAACAGGGGGAAAAAAGCGAATTACAATGTCTTAGTTTTCATACAATATTTCTTTGATACGAGTCTGAAGATAATTGATTAAATTTATTTGTCTTATTTTCATGCAATTTTTCTTTTATATGAATCTGATGATAATTGTTTGAATTCATTTGTCTTTAATATTTTATGAGTCATATATTCTAAGAATTTCCTACATTATCTTCTTGATAAAAATCTTGAGATAATTTTTTTGAATTTATTTGTTTATATGTCATACGAATCGTGCGTGCTAGGAATTGATTACTATTAGGTCTGTAGGATGTATATGCCGACGAATTGTTAGCTAGCTAAAAAGGATGTTAAGACAAGTGAATTTGTTTAATTCATTTGTATAACTAAGATGCGAATTCTCTTAACCCTGAATCGGTTGAATTAGCATTGTAGCTGTATTAGGGACCATACGACTTTTTATTACCCACCGTATGTGTGTATGTGTCTACTATTAGTCAGTTAATAGTTCACGCTGCAGGAGTTAATTGAATGCGGCATGAAAAGACTAGGCTTTCGATTAATTAGTAACGGTGGCTAAATGTATTAAGGGAATACATTAAGTTCCTATACTATTTAATGAAGCGCTACCTAAACGATATTATGCTATGGTATGCAGAGGTTATGTCCTGAAACCATGTTATCAGTTCGCGTTGGTTTGTAATATGGTATGCCTAAACTCTGAAGCAGGTGAGAGATGGAAATTTTGTCAACTCCAGGGAGTTACGTAGAACAGGAATCTAGTTTGCATTATTTTACGTTAAGATAAATAACTTACACGTCCATGTCAGAACGACAGAACGTCAGACAGAAAGATTCCACAGTGAAAAGAAAGTATCCCTGGGGATTAACGAACCCACCCCTAAACGAAGAGTGAAGACCAGAGAGAACAAATGTTGCTGTTACAAGTCGACTCTAACAGATAAGGTACGTTGGTTCTAGAGGGTGGTCAGTAACATGATCAGGTTATAACGCCCACTGGATTGTATGATGAAGTTTGTCATTTCTGTGTAAACGAAACTGCTAATCTACGTTTGGTAATTAATTTCTAGGAGTGTAACCTTCAAGTGTCTTGTACAATTTTATTTTGTTGATCTAATTGATTAAATTGTTATATTCTGTATACCGGGGCTCATGTTTGTTTTATTCTATATCTCTGCTCAGATTTCCATTTATTCCATCCATTAATTCATATTTTTATTATTCACTCAATCCGGGCGATAACACCGATGTCGATCATCCTCTAGACATCGATAACCATCACATTCCACCCCATAACAGAACAGAACAAAACGTTTACTAATTAAAGTAATCTCAAGCCACACATAGGTGGAATATGAGAAGACCACAACACCTACAATATTGTAAGGAGAGGTCACTAACATATGGAGATCTGAGCAAGAATAAACATTCGGACTTAATGTAAGATCATTTGGGTACATACATGTAAGTAGTGTAGTGGGGCACCCTACGGACAGTGGGAATTAGCATTACGGGACCCTGTTTTGTACCCTACGGACAAAATTTCTACGGACAAAAAAATCAGCCTGGGCCACTCTACGGACAATGGGAATTTTGTATAGGGACAATAGGAATGGAACAGGTGGCATCACGTTACGGTACTGGACACTTGCAACAATGTAGCAAGGGGCTGACCTGAATACGCGCAGCTACCACTCTAGGGAGGGACAAATACAATAGAGAGACAGAGACATAGATAAACATATAGATAACACACATAGATAGGCAAAGTGAGAATAAATATCTTTTCGAGGCATATGAAAGTGGCTCTGAAAAGGGCCTTTGGATTTCTTTTTCTATTTGTCTTCTTCTAAGTTATTCTTTTCTTTCACCAACTTCTTATTTTCTCTCCTACACTTTTTTGACCTCCACTTTTTGTCTTCTTCTCATCCTTTACCTTCTCCTCCTTTTTTCCTTCTCCTTCTCTTTCTCCTCCTTCTTCCTTTTTCCATTTTCTTCTTCCTTTTCTATCTTTTCATTCCACTCCCTCATTCTCCTTTTGTCTTCCAAATCTTCCTTTTCGTCCTTTTCAATCCTAATCATTTCATTTAATATGTCCTTACTTCTCTTTAAATTATTAATTTCCATGCTTAGTCTATGGGGACTATAAGCCCCAAACTGCATTCTGACTAGCATCTCCTCCACCATTCCTAACGTGTCCACTACCTCCTGCAATCTAATCATTCTTTCCATGTTGCTCGCCATATTGTATTCTGTGTAGAATGGCGCGAATGACGAGCGCGCTGTTTTATGTCCGTGGAGCACGGACGTGAACGAAAACATCCCTTACACTCACTTCACATATTATTTACTATCCACACCAACGAACGCGAAAGCATAAAACACACCATATTTACTATCCTCATAAACGTATGAGAATGCATAAAACACCATATTTACTATCCACACCAACGGACGAGAATGCATAAAACATACCATGCCTACTATCCACACCAACGGACGAGAAAGCATAAAACACACCATATTTACTATCCTCACAAACGGATGAGAATGCATAAAATACACCATATTTACTATCCACACCAACCAACGAGAATGCATAAAACATACCATATCTACTATCCACACCAACGAACGCGAAAGCATAAAACACACCATATTTACTATCCACACCAACGAACCCGAATGCGTAAAACATATACACTATACTATCCACACCAACGAACGAGAGAGCATAAAACACACCATATTTACTATCCTCACAAACGTATGAGAATGCCTAAAACATACACACTATACTATCCTCACAAACGAATGAGAACGCACACACACACACACACACACACACACACACACACACACACACACACACACACATCAGTAAAGAAGTGAGTGTTTATAGTCACACTACTTCACATTCACACAAATTGGCAAATTGAATAGTGTCTCTTTTCTAGAGATCTGGTTAGCCCTGAGAAGGGCTGTATTTTGAACTTCAGATGCACCTGGTTAATGATGACATCTCCCGGGGGGGGCACCACACACACATCGCCGGCTCCAGTCCTGTTCCCAATTAATGCGAATGGTTCCGAGCGCAGACGGGGTTGGAGTGGCCTCGTCTTCCCAGTTTTCACTTTGAGGGATAGTGAAGACTTGTTCCCTCCGTCTTTTCCTATGCCAGACCCAGGGATGATGAGGTCTCTGTGGCTTCCACTCTCTCCTCCCATGCTTCCTGCTCCCAGTTTTCTGTCTGGAGGACAGCGACTCTTGGTAGAGGTTGTGGCAGACGTTGTTGTTGTGGCTGTGGCTGTGGTTGAGGAGGCGGCACTGGTTGTGCAGGTGTCCTCACCTCAGCTTTCACCTCACACACAGGTCTCATGATGAGGTGAGGCAGGATCCCTGTTTTCCTTTCTTTCTCCTCTTCTTTCTTCTTTTTTTCCTCCTCTTCTTTCAACGTTGCTTCTTCTGCAACAGCCTCCATAGCCAGCTCGTCCAGGAGACGTCTGGCATACTCCAGGTGCATTTGAAGTTCTAAAAGCTTAGCAATTCTGCTGCTCATCTTCAGTGTTGACGAGTCAACGATGGGTAGCCAGACTGACGATCGCTTCGCTTTATATACTTGAAGCACGGACGTGAAGGTAAACATCCCTAACACCAAAACTTACCATCACATCAAACGAGTGGACCTAAAAGAAACACTCACGTTGACTTTTTACTTACAAACACAGACATTCACGATTCGACAAGACAGAGAAAACGAAGGGTGAATTTTTTTTACTGATAAAAGAAAGGAAGTGCTTATAGACACACTTCTATTTTTTTTAAAACATACAAATACACAAATTTGTTTTGGTAATTGAATTAGTATATCTTTTCGAGAGTATTGGGGTAGCCCTGAAAAGGGTTGTTTTTTGTTGACGGGGAGTGATGGCAATCTTTTTTTCTACTGTCTAAGATTGCGTCCCCGTCTGGCGGCAGGCTTTCCTATACGATACGGTCTGCTTCTGCGAAAAGAGAAGAACTCTTTGGTGTCCACACGGCAGTCGACAAAACCTCTGTCTGGTTCTTGCTGTTGCTGTTGTTGCTGCTGTTGTTGCTGCTGTTCTCTCTGATTCTGAAGTCTGTACTTCTCTGTCTATTCTTCTTGTTCTTTTTTTATTTCCTCTCTGAAGACCTCTTCTATCAGGTCTTGGGCTATTGCTAACATCTTGACATTCTCTATCTCTTCAGGCTTCGGTATCAGGTTTAGCCTGACACGATGTAAATTGACGTAAGCTTCGTTCAGCTTGGCTAATCTGGAAGGCATCTTCATCGGTTGACGAGTCAACAGTGGATGGCCAGACTGGAGACCAACCCGCTTTATATGGTTCAAACGCGAACGCGATAGAAAACATCCTTACTTGGTTTTTGTTGAGTTGGAACGTTATGATAGCGAATGTCATGGTGAGGGATAGAGAGAAAGTCAAAGAGCATATATTCACAGTCTTTTTTGAAAATAAACGACAGCACAAAAACACTGATCCGTATTGTTTGCCTCGGGTCTTTTTTTATACTGGAATGCGTCGCCACTGATTGTCTTTACGTCGTATCAACTTGACAGGCAACACACGTCGCAGAGGAGTTCGCAACGGACTAAATCGGGACAGTTCTTGCTTGGACAAATCCAGTAAACTCTGTTTCACACCCGTTCTCTCTTGGACTTTGATTTTGGGGGCAGGTACTTTGTGAGCAGCGGCCATGCCGCTACAGAGGAAGAGGGTGTCACCGCTGGAGGAGAAGTTTTTGGAGACGCTTTCTTGCTCGGAGACGCTGTTTTCTGTGGACTTTTCTTTTTCTTTTTCTGATGCTGTGACCTGGCCTTGACACCGTTGCTCTTTTTCTTTTTCTTCTGGGTACGCTTGGGCGTGGCTTTTTTCTTGGGGACAACTTTGGGAGCATTAGGATCCCATTTTAAGAGGGAGCGAATGATGACACCTCTTAGAGAACCGCTACCTCCAGGTTTCAAAATGATTTACTTTTTGGTTTGAGTGTCAATGCGAGGATCGGCTAGCTGCGTGAAGGTTACTTTGTTTCTCTCAAAAAAACGTTTGGTTTGATGTGGAATCTATATGATGCCTTGTAGTAATAGACGTGCTGTCACCGTAAACCATCGTAAGACTTCTTTGAGACTAGCTTCTAAGACACGAGCACGTATTTGTGGATTTTTTTCGCGACTGATACCGTACAAGGCACGAATCAATTTGATGGGAAGATGAGACTGAAGGGACGTCATGTTGACGATGTGTGAGACTGAGCCAAAGTGACCAAGGTTTTTATAGGCTTTTTTTTAGGTTGTTGTTAAGTCGACGAAGGGGACGTGTACACGACAGGCCCTCCGTCTTGGCACCAGTGGTGAAACAGATGGGTACAAATAGTCGGGAGTGGTGGGTTTTAAATCCACGAGTAAATAAGCGTGTGGGGTTTGAGTGGCATCGTCGTACGCATTTGTCAGCCAAGGCGTTCCTAACTGTTTGGCTAAGACTTGTACTTGCGATTTATCTCTAGGGCTTTTAAACAAGGCCGCATAATGAGCATTGAGACTGATGGTGCGATGGGCTTTACTTTGTTGAAAAAAATTTTGGGTGATGTAAATGACACTGGCATTACGATGATGCCCTTTACGAGTAAACCAGAGTTTAATTTCTTCTTCGACTTCTCCTAACATGTCGTCAGAAATACCCAAATGAGTTTGACTAGGGTCAGACACGATCCCGTCGTCTTCGCCAGGAATACCTTCCACAAAGATGATGGAATCGCCTTGACTTTCTCGCAGAAGGCCGTACGCCGATTGCCACTCTTTGTAACACCACACGATTCGTTGAGGTGGACGATCAATCAAATGATGTTTATGTTCGATCAAACGTTTGACAAATTCGGTTTTGCCTGAACCGCTAGGTCCAACAATAAGCATGTTAAAGGGATGACGAAGCTACAAGGCCTCCCAGCTTGTCCGATCTACGTGTTCGTCAATGACTTTGATAGTGGAAGAAGAGGGAGCAGAGACAGTAGAGGTAACCATAATAGTAGTAGTGTGAGGAATGTCACTTTTGACAGGAAGACAGACAAGACAAGAGTTTTTATACTTTTTTCAGGACACGTTTATTACCATCTTTAAAAGTGAACAACACGAAAGACAAAAATACATAAAAGCCAAATGGCTAAGTACATGAATAAAAGACACATCAAAACGATCATACTGGAATATAAACAAGTCTCTGTACAACATTTGTGGTGATCAAGTGGTGAAATCGTAGGAGCAGTGTGTAATGTTCTTAGAGTCTCTACACTCCTTGGCACAGTCACACAAGAGTCCTCCCGGAATGGCCTTTCGGGGATGTCGATAACGGTTCTGTCCTGAAGAGAGTGGTTTTCCTCGGTCGCGACTTCTTCTCCTTCTGGCACTGTCACTAACACTGGTTTAAAAGTTACTTTTTTTACTGAACGTTTTAATTTTTTAGGATGACAAATCTTTTGTCCAAGCCTCAAAACCAGAACTTTTCCAGTCACGTACATCTTTCCAGTGAGGGTGCAAGTCACAAGCTACACACACGTCGTCGTACACATCTTCAGTGCCTAAAAGTTGACGAATCTTGTTTTCCCGTAGAGGCTGAGAAGTATCAAGATGAAAGCGCAAAGGTTGGAGCAGAATGAGTCTCTCGTGTACATTTAAAGGGACTAATTTCATGTTTTGGGTGGTATGTACTGTTCGTAAAGACTCCACAAGGAATCGGCTGGTAAACGAAATCCCAGAAAGCAAGTCACTAAAACACACACTACGCGGCGACCCCAGTTCAATGGACACAGTTCTCGTAATAGGCAATCGTAATCTTCCACCGTTTGAATAGTGTCATTGATTTCCTTCCACGGAATCTGTTGTATCACGAATGATAAAGGTTGTGGCATGGTAGTCTGTTTTTATACCTCTTTTCTCTTGCCTCAAACACTTGTCCTAGAGCGAAAGTAATGGACGTAGTGAGTAATTTCTGACCACTGCCATTCCAGGAAACGGTCAAGAATGTCAATAAAATCTTCAAATATAAATGGTCTAAAGCGGAATGTTGGGAAGAACGCACCCTTGATCCAGAGAAATCTGACTTGTTTGTTGACTTTTGTCAATCTCCTATTGTGAATTTCTCGACATAAAAGTTCTACAGTCACCCATTGAGATTTGGCTCTGGCAAGTCCCAGCCAAATTTCTAGATCTTCTCTTGCAATTCGTTTGGTAATGTTTGAAGATTATTTTTCCAATGGGATTTAAATACTTGTCTAGGGGTTGTCCAACGTTTGACTCCTAGCCAAGCTGGTTTCTTAAACGACATGATAGGTCACTTCAATGACGAGGTCCCACTAAAGGTAGGTAGTGACAATCTGGAGACCATCGAGCATGTTCCAGGTAAGCGGAATCTTTCTGTTCCCACTCGTGAAGTGACACACCGCAACTGAAGCACTTGACTTTATCTCCTTCGCCCAAGTAGATAAATCCGGCTCTAGCTAATTCTTCGTGGGTAGGTCCTCCCAGATATTTTGGCCATTTTCTTCGGAAGGTTTCGAATCGACTTTCATAGTCGCAGTATTCAGGCAAACGCACAGGGAACGAATATTCATCTTTCACAAGTTCATTTCGATGAGGGTACGGTGAAATATGCATGAGTGTGCTCAGTTTTGCATGACATCCGTAGGGTGGTAGCCGCATGGTTTCATAATGATGACATCCACTATGAAAACCAGTAAAGTGAAAAGGTGTGCGATAACGAGTGGCATCGCTTTCGCATCCGTCAGGTTTGACACGCACAGGATCACTTTCCACGGTGGGTATGGTAGTAGCAGTTATAGCAAAGTTCCCATGATGATGTGGCACAGCATCGCACTCGAGTTTGCTCTTGCTTGATACTTGCTGTTTGAAAGGATTCATCTTTCTCGCTTGGCAATGGTAGTCACAATGAACTATCGGTCTTGAACGTTGTCCAACGACAAGTTTCACATCAACGATGGAAAAGCGAAACTGTTCATGACCCACGTTTCTCTAAATCCCAACTGAAATCAACCTCATCTGGTAGTAGTCCTATGTTGACTTTGGCAGCCACTGCTATGCCATCGCTTCTCGTCTCCAAAACCGGTTCACCCCAATTCATTGTCTTCTTAGTTTCAGCCATGTTTCACAAAACAATGTCGCATCGATTCACTGCGCACGGACGCTAGCGCACCTATATAGGGAATTTGACGTCACAAGTAACTCTCTTCGGATTGGAAGACAGACTCCGCGAAGTGACTGAATTTTGTAACGCGTGTTGGGATTGGTGAACAATCTCAATCCGTTTCGATCCGCTCTTCCACTATAAATAAACGCGGTTCACTTCATTACCTTCACCTGTTCTCGTCACAAAGATGTGGACCAACGTTGAATCGTCTACTTTCGTATCGTCGTTGTTTTTCCGTACGGACTTACCCATGTATGTGAGATCATCATGGAGAATCGTTAGAATCACCGAGACAAGCGTGTGGAAAAGAAGGACCTATGTGGAAAGACAAGGCTGTCTGAAGCGAGTTCTGATTTATGGACCAGAGGTTATACGAAGCTTGAGAAAGAGAAGAAAACCTATGCGATGCCCTTTATGTTAACGAAATGGTGTTAACATAACAACAACGGTCCTTTTCAGGGCCACTTCCTATACCTCGAAAAGATATTTATTATCACTTTGCCTAAAAAAAATTTATCCGATTGTATAACTTATCTTTAACTCACAAAAACATTATTCTCTTAACCTAAAATTTTTTTTAGTCGATTGTATAACTTGGGTAGGATAGATTGATGTTCATCAATCTATGGAAACGAACGTGAAGGCATAAAACATACTTTATTATATGCTCATTTTTTTCTCCGTTAACTTTACATTGTCAGAATCGTGCAATATTTTACGATATTGCACACCTTCATATTGCACTCACGGGTAAGACACGTGTGCCCAACAGTATATTAGGAACTACTTTGTAAACAAATAATGTACACTTGTGTAGTAGACGCTCTACGTTTTGGTTGATTAAATTTGTTTCTGAATGAACTAAAGCAGATGTTTCATGGACTGCCACATATCAGCAGCTTTGGCACATTCCGCGTTAACTTTTTTGATACAATGTTTCAGATTTAGGCTAGCTATAGACGCCAGACAGGGTCCCTACAAATAACATGCAAGTTATAAGACATAAACTGTCTTCTGCAGCTGGTAATAAAAAATGGCAAAAATATATTTACAATTTTTCACCCTGAATTTCCTCAAAATGTACTTTCTTAGTTCTGCAAATCAGAATTACATGAGCAATGTCATGGGTTCTCAAGGTTGATCACACAGTTCGAAATTGTACTGTAATTTCGAGTATATTCCAAGTGCAGTTACATCCTCCATACTGCACTCAAAATTAAATAAACATTAAATTCCACAGCGTCTTTTCGATAATTGCAATTGAAAGACTTCATATTTTTCCCACATTATGATCTGAATCATTCAATGACAGAACAGAAACACGCATGACGATGTCAACACACTTCAGCCTCGCTGCTTCAATACGATGTATTTCATGTAGAACTGGCACAGACGCTGCTGGAATCCGATCTAAGTTACTTCATGTAAATAAATCCAGACCATAATCACGAAATTGCGTCCAATCGACAAAAATACCAAAACGTATTCATTCCAGATCAAATGGAAAAGTTGTTGCAATGCGCATTCATTCACAATATGACTCTAAAATTTCAATTTTAAGTAGACCAAACGCCATTTTCTTTCGAAACTTACATCTAGCGCGCGACCAACTTCAAATTTATCTGGGCGGAGTTACGTGCGCATTGATAATGTTGTGTAATGATGCATCTACGCTTGTGTATTTAGTTTGGAATACGGCATACATTCAGTTACTTTGTTTCTTGTAGTGTACTTTTATTTATATATTTAAGCCTTGGGTAGAATAAGAAAATGAGCATATAATGAAAAGGTTACTGCATTTGTATGGGAAAATATGAACTCGTTTTGTCGGATGGATATACTGCACTCCCAAGGTCGTGCAGTATAGCCATCCGAAAAACTTCTTCATATTTTCCCATACAAATGCAGTAACCTATAAATACTATCCCCTGACACGGACGCGAATGCATAACACTTTGTATAGAAATGAAACGGGTGGCATGACGTCACGGTACTTGCTACATTGTTGCAAGTGTCCAGTACCGTGACGTCATACTGACCCATGGTGTGCTAGTCGCTATACAAAATTGCCTTTGTCCGTAGAGTGGCCCAGGCTGATTTTTTGTCCGTAGAAATCTTGTCCGTAGGGTACAAAACAGGGTCCCGTAATGTGATGTGATGTGATTATGATTTTTAACGTAGCTTTAACAATTTTTCAGTCATATCGCTACGATGTCTGCAGTGTGGCAGTTTATAGTGATGTCTAGCACTGGGGCATCATGCCGCAGACATGTAGCATGATGTCCCACCCAGTCACAGTATCCTGACACCAGGCCGACCAGTCCTAACACTAACCTCTTAATGCTGAGCGCCAAGCGAGGCAGCTGTTAGTACCATTTTTGTAAGTCTTTGGTATGACTCGACCGGGGATCGAACCCACGACCTCCCGTATCCGAGGCGGACGCTCTAACCACTAGGCCACCGGAGCGGTGTCCCGTAATGCTAATTCCCATTGTCCGTAGGGTGCCCCACCACACTACTCATGTAACATTGTTTTGGTACAATGATACTCCTAAATGGTAATCGATGCGCGGCGGTCCGAGTCACCGTCTGAATTCTATGCGGTTTATCGGAAGAACTGCAGATTCTTTCTCTGGCGGTTTATCTGTAAGTTCTAAAAGTTTATTCGACAATATAGCTCAGAAACCCTTTTCTCCAGTATCTATGACAGTTAGTGGTGTCATCTGTTGGATGTCAACAGCACTTTCCACAATGCTGACTTAACAGATCGGATATCTTAGATTAAAAAACTGTTCCAGGTGCAAGCACTTGTTTGTCATCCTCATCATCATCAAGACTGTACTGTACATTTTTGAAGAATCGACAAAATACTATAAACTGCTATACCATCTCCTACCAGATAACATGTTTTATTTGAGTTTCTATCTTTTATTTTATTCGTTCATGTTTCAGGCTCTTCTTGTTCCTTTTTCATGCACTCAGTTTCTTTTTTTTTTCTTCAAAATTCTGTTAATTTCAAGTTAAATATTATATGCATCTTTCAGCTATTTTGAAGTTCCTTTCCTTGGTGTGATTTTTCAACTTTATATTTTTCTTTATTTTTGTTCAGTGTCTTCCACTTATGATACAAGAAAATGTGTAAGGTAGATCAATACAGTGGTAAGTCATCTTTCAAAATTACAATATATAGTGAAATATAAATTGAAATTTAGCGAAGGCAAACAAGATATATTGATATAAAATTATCCAAAATGTGAAATAGAAAAATATATTACTGAATTTTACAGAATTACTGTTTGCTGTAAATCTGGCCATTATGAGTACGTAAGCAAAAACGAATTACAATGGGGAAAGGAGAACGGAGAAAATGTACAGAGTGCCACATAATTGGAGAAAAGAAAACGCACGAATACCAGAGTCATAAATGCCACTCTGATTAAAATTTTACGTTAATTTAAAATTGTAAAAATTGAATTGTAAATGTTTTTAGGCAAGACATTAGTTGTACCATCAACTGAATTCTACTACAGAAGGCTAAGAATCACCAAACTTTAAGGTATTAGTAATGATGATCGTTATATCTAAATATTCGAATAATCGGTTGTTGTTGATGGTGTCCTTGGTAAGAGAGAGAGAGAGAGAGAGAGAGAGAGAGAGAGATATGTTTCCATCCAGAACAGCAAACAAACTGGAAGAAGAAGCGATGGACAGTGTTTTGCCGTCGGAAAAATCCAGGTTAAGACCACGAGGAGGTGGATGGCACGTAAAGGGAACATTTGGGTCAAGTTTTGTTCTGTGATCGTTGAAATTGTTTTTGACGAGATGTCGAGCATTAAAATATCATGAAGGGGTTTGAATTCTCGTGGTTTAGATATTTAACTGAGGATTAGCTTGAGTGGTTTTGTGCAAGTGTTTTTGTACTTGCTCGCTATTTCTACGACACAAGTTGTTTGATAAGCAGAAACATTCAATACTTGAGTGGGATGAATGATTTTCTACCAAAGCTACTTCCCAATGACCTTCGTTCTACTTGTATAGACTGAGTTAATCTGGCCGTGAAGCAACAAACTTTGCTGTTGGGAAACATATTTAAAGACATGTCACTAGGTAATGATAAATAAAATTAATTATTTATAGTTCGATCGTTCTTTTGTCTGATGTCAAAGTATAATTTTCCAAGGACTTCAGAGAATTGCTGTAAGTGGAAGAACTGCGATTGGCGTTGGCGTGGTTACAGCTGTTACTATTGTCGGTATATTTAAACGCGGGATTAGGAAGAAGTTAGCCAATACTGCTGCTGCGGTGGCCCTGGGTGACCGTGTGATATAAAGCGCTCGCCTTTACAAATTCACAACCATCTCACCTCTGTTTGGGTTCGAATCTCAGGTGATAAAGCTTGCTAGTAGCTTCCCGTGGGTCAGCGGTTCTTCCGGGTTCTTCCCCTAACAGCTATAGTGGCACCACCTATAGCTTCTCATGTGCTGAAAAAATGGAACCAAACCACCACCACCAAAAACAACTACAACAATAACAATATAACTGTTGAGTAAAACAGTCCACAGTTCATCTCCTTGTTGCAAACTCAAGTTCCCAATCTCTGCTCCAATAATGCAATACACCAGAACGATCTGACAGACAAAGACTATTGATTTTTATGAACAAGATCTGCACACGATACCTGTTGTGACTGATTTTCTGGGGATATCAAGCAGATTAGAAAGACGTAAGCCGATACAGCTGCAGAGTAAAATAGTCCAAAGTTCATTTCCATGTTGCAAACTCAAATTCCTAATCTCTGTTCCAATGACACATTGTACCAGAAAGATCCGACACAAAAAGACTATTTGATTTTTAGGAACATACTCCACACACCACGCCTATTGCGGTTGATATTTTTGGAGTTCATGGATGGATCAACTCGGAGTAGGGGATGCAGTTTTTAATGGCATGTTCATAACTTCTACTTCTTTTTATAGCCAATGACGTGTGAAGCTGCGATCTTAGAATCAAAACTTGGGAAGGAGGAATATCCCTTCCAACGCCCTTCTTGGAAAAGATGTTTTTTCACTTCAAGTGTTCGTCGATCAAGAAAGCTTTCAATATAGTATACGTTGGCGTCTTTCTTGGTCACTCGTTGTGACAAGGGCAGGTAAAAGTTCCTTTCAACACTTCTCCGTTCATATCTTCCAATTTATAGACCAGGGTGGGGGTGCCATGTCCACGCACTTTAGCTTCTTGAAATCTTTGTCATTTGGCAATTGAGTTTGTGTAACGTGTTCATCCATTGGTCTTGTAACCACTGTGATACATTTTGTAGACACATACTTTTGAGTTTGGTTTCTTGGCTTCACGACACAATTGTTTTAATTCCCCCAAGCCATTAGCATGGGAATGATTGTTGCAAATGCTTGCTTAAAGTGTGTCAACTTTGTTGCGGCTAAATAAGTCACCCACTGTTCGATGCTTTTAGCTTCGTGTGGTATGTTGTATTCCGATATTTGATATGTTCGACGAGCAATATGAATAGGAAAGAAAGTTCCCACATAAGTCACCAATTCTTTTTTCTTCCCCTTTTCTTGATTTGTTTCTTCAATTCCGCCTTCTATTCTTTCTTTCTTTTTGTTCTTTTTCTTTTTCTCTTCCATCTCCTCTGCTGTGTCTCTCATATTTGTAGCAGCTGCTTTGTTGTTCTTCTTCGGTTTTCATGACATTTGGCCGTCTCATCTAAATCCTTCTAATACAACAGTTGAAGACGTTGCGATATTAATTCGTACCATTGCTATCATTCCGTTTCTGACGAAGCGGTTCGAGCCACAAACGATTTAAGTGCGACATCTTTGTCAGATTAGAATTAGGAGGTAAGTGAGGTATACATGGTCCATACCAATGGCGGAGTTCTATCCATCATTTGTAAGGAACTAAACTAATTTTTGTCCTTCCATTAGACCTAGGTTGAACAGGTGTGATATTCTTCCAAAAAATATGTTATGTTCACCTCAACGCTCGTCTTAAAAGAGGCCCAGCAATCGATCCTACAAGGTAGTAGCGAATTTTACCAACGAACCCATGTTAAGAACTCCAGCTGGTGGAAAGAACATTTTTGACCTGCTGGTGTACACCATTTGGCGAAGAACGTGACAATATGGTCTCAATCGCTGCTTTTATATCTTGTTTAAAGGAACCGTTCCTGTTAAGACGTTCAAACAACATTCACAAACCGAAATGATGATTTCGTTGATGTTGTTGAATGATCTGTTTTCGCATCATGGCATGAACATTTATAAGCGCTGACAAGACTTCCCAGTGGTTAGATAAACGAGAAGAGATAGCCTGCTTTTGTTTTCAGGGGTACGTAGATGGGGTTGGGGGTTGGAAGACATCTTTGGACGTCAACGATGGCGTTATCTTTGAAACGAAGACATCTTGTTCAGAGGAAATGAAATGAGTCTTGTCCGACACTTCTTCTTTTATACCGGAATTCATCCCCATTGGTTGTCGGGACATCGTATCAGCTTGATGTTGCATAGAACTGGACGACGATGTACTATCAATGGACTAAATTGTGCCAATTTTTGTTTGGACAAATCCAATAAACTTTGGAACATTCCTGTTCTGTCTTGCAATTTTCCTTAGGTGATGCCACCATTTTGGCTGCAGCAGTAAAGTCTGTAGTTGTAGGTTTTAAATCCATAAGTAAACACGCATGCGGCAATTGAGTAGCAGCCGGCGCTTGAACTTGTGATTTGTCTATTACACAACACCATATGATGAGCACTGAGATTAATGGCGCTGTGAGCTTACAATAATAGCATTACGATGATGTCCTTTTCAGGTACGTTTTATTTCTTCTTCGTCTTCGCCTAACATATCATTGAACATGGTCAGATGGATTTGACTAGAATCAGATACTATCCCATCTCTTTTGCGAGGAATCCCTTCTACAAACGAAATAGACTCTTCTTTACTTTCTTTTAGTAACGTGTAAGTTGATATTGCCACTCATGATACGCGTTGAAGGATAATGGAACAAAAGTAATTTATGTTCAATTACACATTAGAGAACTTCGGTTGTGCCTGGATTTTTGGATTTACAAGCAGTCAAACATCATATTTAATACGGAATTATCGGACTAATCAGAACGAGGCCATGCTGTCTGCAGAAGAGACATAGATTATACGGTATGGTTAGAGTTACCATCCTTGTTAGGCAGCAATACTTGCAAATATACTGAAAATATATTGATCAAAATGATAAAAAAAGAAAGAAAAAACAAAAAAAAAGCCCCCCCAAAACAAAACCACCACCCCCCAAAAGAAAAAAACACACACACCCCCCATAAGCACTAAGTCATCACTAAAATGGGCTTACAAAAGCACCAAACTATTGTACTAAAAGCTTGGACAAACTGAAAAGACTTCCAAAATGAATTGCCACACTTGGTTAACGGGGGTCTTGAAACTACCTGGTCTTGAAAGACAACCTTAAAGGGGAGACTTGAAACTACCTGGTCTTGCTTAGACAACCTAAGACCTAAATCAGACCGTAGATAACAAACTTTCTGGATGGATTGAATAGAATCTTTCAATGACTTTACGCTAGAGCATTACAGTTTTCATTAGAGGTCAAACTATCTTAAATCTGTTCTTTGCAGATAATCCAAATTTCGTCAATAAAACCTTTACAATCCCGGGAATCAATCATTATGATGTTGTCATATGCATGGACGGTAGCTTGATATTAAAGCCAAAATTTCAAAACAAACCCAACGCAAAATACCATGATAAAAGAAAGCTAATTCGACCCAACAAGAACAAAGCATCACAAACTATTATCATGAGCCGCTACCAAGGACTATATTACGAGACTAATGGAGTTAAAGAGCTTTGGAAGAACCTTACAACAACCCTAACCAAGGAACAAGTGCATCACATTCCGACAAGCTAGGACCAATAATTATCACTCTCGGATCAATTGCACCCTACGTATAGGCTGTCACAGAAAAGAAACCAACTATATCGAAAATACAAAACATTTGGAATACAGAATGACGAAGACGCGCGCTAAATAAAAAAGTGACCCCCCCCCAGCAACACACACACACACACACACACACACACACACACACAATCACCACAAGCATATGAACTACTTACAAGACATACATGGAATCAGTTACGAAGAGCATCACAACTAAATAAAACCCCAAAATACTGACCAAAATAACCCCAACAATTTAATAACAACAGGATTTCTCTTCTAAAGCGCTCCAATCAAGATTCAACAGGATTATCTACCATAAGACAAATCATTTTATATACATAGACAACAAAACAAAGACGAAAAAATAAACGAACAGTTTCAGTCTATTTTCATCCCCAACTTACCACTGTCCCTCAAACACATCAAATGAAACTCCAGGACTTATTCGACATCATTCGACCTTTATAACAGTCCCTTCCTCTATGTACATGATACTTTCTACACATGATAATGCCGAATAATAACAGAAACAGAATTCCCATAAGCAGCAGAAATTGACTTGCAAATAACACAACTGTGCATTTGACAATATCTCAAAGAAATTAATAACAAACTCTCCAAACTGACTTGGCAGAATTTGAAAACTGGGAGCAGAACTAGAATACGGAATGAAACGTTTCTAAAAGTAACATTTCACACTTACCTGATGTCGCAAACCTACCTCGACACATTATTTCCTTCATGGTATTAGAGACCAACCATTTACATATTTATTTGAAGGGAGGTGGGAACATATTTGATGAAGAAAAAAAAAAATCTGGTCCCCAAACAGCCTAAACAAAAACTCCTGCTCTAATAGTTTAAAAAAACAAAAACAAAAAAAAAAAAACAAAAAAAAAAAAACAATCCCTCCACTAATTCTTTGCTTCATATTAGTTTTTAAAAAAATTATCACATCACGTCAGTCCACGTTTAGAAATCCCATAGGGCTTACGTGGAAATTTACCGGAGAGAGTCAGGAAACACATGAAATACAGCAGCAGGGAGGGTGAACAGACCACTCTTATAATTAAGCCAGATTTTAATGATAATTAAGGCAGAATCTGCTTCAATTATATACTGTTCGAGCAGACCCTCTTTTTCTCTGTCTGCTTCAAAAATAAATCTTGTTCTCTTACACACATGTGGTCTCACCCTCCCTGCTGCTGTCGATTTAAAAAGATCGTTAACAGGGAGGGTGAACAGACCACTACAAGGGCTCAAAAAGATTGTTTGAAAGAAAGGGATTACGAACATAAACAGTTCAATAGAGCCTTTATTTTTGAAAAAAAAAAAAAAAAAATACATGTGGTCGCATTAAAACCAATGATTTATCGACTTTAAAGTATTCTGAATAAATAAAAATAAACAGCAGCTATGACGATCAGTCTACCAGTTCCACGGGTCCATTGACCAGTAAAGCCTTTACCGTAAGGTCCTAAGAGTCCTTTGTTAAGGCCTTAAGCCCACAGGCACTCTTCATGGTTAAGATCTTTCTTATGATCCACAGGCACCTTACAAGACTTCTTTGTATGGCGGACATTCTTTCTGAATATCCTTGTTTGGGGTACCCTTCAGTGAGGTCACAAGGTCACGAGTTCACATCACGAGTTCCGTACTCCCCCCTCCCCAAATCAAACCCCGGGCGAGTGCAAAATACACTCACCACGTTGTTTGACGTGGCGAGAGAGGTGTACACAAGGGAACTTCCCCAATTATATTGGAAAAATTGGCATCCCAGGGCCAAACCATCGACAGTGTCAGTCATGGGGAATCGAACCCTAGACCTCGAGTACGAGAGTCAGAAGCGCTAACCACTGGACCATGAGCTCCAGTTACAAATATACGTTTCAAAAATGATCATATAGTTACCTAGCAGGAAATTCCTATGCGTGATTAGTATATACTCAACAGATCCTGAATAAAATATAGAATAAATCGCGAAATTCACAATAATCTTACATATTTTTGCCTTGTTTAAGTCAAGGATAAAATATCCCGCAGTCCCGAGAACCACGTATACAGGAATGAAATGACACGCATAAATCAATACTGATGTAGTTTGCAGTCTGTTCCAGGCGATACGCCGTTATATATATATATATATATATATATATATATATATATATATATATGCTTTTTATTCACACGGATTTATCACAGTGATTGTGATTAAATCCTTGACTGTGTCAAGGGGCTGAGACTTCTATCAATGGAGTAAGTACTTTTTTCATAGGTATTTGCTCTAAACAGATACAATTACTGATTCTACATGTTGCGGTTTTTGTGCAGTTAAGACATAGGTTACGCTATATCCTTGACTTAGTCCTTGACAGTGTCAAGGGGGAAATAACTGCTTAATTACTCTATCGTTTATCTGACAGAGTTATTTCACCGCTGATAGCATCAAGGACCAAACATTTTATCGATACCTATACGATACCTCGACCTAGGATCATGTAAATTTATTGTGATAAATCCGTGTGGGGTAGCTTGTGCTTTTGAAAAGAAATTTTTAAATTTAATCATGTCCATATCCCCTGAACACCAAGTTTGATGAATATTTCGCAGCGTATGTGTATCGACTCCATTAAACACAACGAAAATATTACAGTTATCTCTGATCACTTTTGGAATTTGTGTATACCGCTGGGTAGCATAAATCACGTCTGTGTTTTTATGTCTGCCTCTGGAAAATATCCGGGCAGGATTTGATTGTTTATCCCGGGGCCGCGAATAAATTATTCTCCGTGATTTTATCACGGGAATCAGATTGTGGCAATAAAATTAAGACATTTAGAATCAAATTACTATAATTTTTTTTATAGCAAATAATAATGCTGACTACAAATGATTTATGGACACTTACTCGTTTCTTTGATTTTCTTGAAAAACATAACAACACTAATTATTTCCACAACAAAATAATCATTGATAATGAAGGTAATCAACACTATTTTATTTATCCCACAAATAAATTCAGCATCGGATTCAAGTGCGTCAATGACGAGATTGTACCTGTTCGGTGTTACGGGAAATAATTTTAACGATATTACTAATCATTATGTTAGATTTGTATTTGATGAAGAAATGCAGAAACGAAATCGTCTTCTCAGCAACCCTGATAAATCAGGGGAAACAGAGATAGAAAAGGAACTTGGTAGACCACTTTCATGTGAAGAGAGAAGTATGAGAAATATTGCTATCCGTGATTATTATCACGGGGATAATATTCGCAACGAAGAAGAGAAAGAGCGAGAACGCATAAATAATTGTGTGAGAATTTTTTATTATAACTGCTGATCGTCCCCTTGACTAAGTCAAGGATAAATACACACATCAACAACGGACCATCTACTGACCCTTGATAGAACGATTATTTCAACAATCTAAGACTTCTATCATCGTTGCGGAATCGCGCCATATCATGAAATATATATATAATAATAATAATGATTATGGCTCTATTCGCCACGATCATAGAACAGTTATTTCAGCAATCTGAATACTCCTCGTCGAATATACTAAACCAGTTGTAACTGCTTAATTACGCTATCGTTTATCTGACAGAGTTATTTCCTCTGCTGATCGTCCCCCTTGACTATGTCAAGGACTATGTCAAGGATAAATACATCAACACGGGCCATTGACCTTTGATAGAACGATTATTTCAACAATCTAAGACTTCTATCATCGTGGCGAATCGCGCCATATCATATAATATATATAATAATAATGATGATTATGGCGCGATTCGCCACGATCATAGAAGGGTTATTTCAGCAATCTGAGTATTCCTCGTCGAATATACTAAACCAATTGTTGGCACTCCATATGTGGAATTTTAACATCACAGTATGATCATCAACAGCGATTATCCCCCTTGACTAAGTCAAGGACTAAGTCACTGACTATGTCAAGGATAAATACATCAACACGGACCATCTACGGACCCTTGATAGAATGATTATTTCAACAATCTAAGACTTCTATCATCGTGGCGAATCGCGCCATATCATATAATATATATAATAATAATAATGATTATGGCGCGATTCGCCACGATCATAGAAGGGTTATTTTAACTATCTAAGTATTCCTCGTCGAATATACTGAACCAACCATTGACACTTCATATGTAAAATTTCAACATCGCAGTATGATCGTCGACAGCGATTATGTCACCGCCGCCGTAGAACCCCTGACAATCGTTGCAGTAATTTCTTCAGCGAGGTTCATCTATGAAGTCCGATCTTGGCCACACAGGATAATTTAGTGTATAATCTGATCTTGAAGGATGTTCTTTATTATGCGCTGTTAATGTTGCTCCAAATTCTTTATAGATTAATTTTATTTTTTCTATGATATTTTCAACTGTTAATTTTTTATTTCGAATTCTTGTTTCAAGAAATATGCTAGACCAATGATTCAGCAGATTACTGTATTCCGATAACTGATTTCGATTTGTAATCAAATTCTCAACTTGCATTCTCATATCTGATCCTGATACTGGAGTTTTTGTTGCCAAGAAATTATCAGGAACAATATCTGGTAAATTTAGCATCGTTAGAAAACTCTTAACCGCGGTTAGTTTTTCACGTGGGCTGATTTTATCCGACCGAAACATTGTGGCATCAATAGCATTGCCGTTGCTGAATTTATCAATAATTGCTTTATGCTGTCGTTTTAATCGTGTTGAATTATTACATAATTGTTCGACTTGATCCGCTGGTAACTTGCCAACATCACACTGAAACATGTGGTTCAGATAAGATTTCTTGGCCTCATATGGTTCTAATTTTTCATTGTCCTTGACATGGTCAGTGGGATTATATTTATAACAGATTGGTTTGTTTTCACACATAATCCGTAACGGTGTTACGGGAGATTGTTTTATTCTGTCACCGATACTTGTTTTCAAAAATTCATCAACAACAGGATTATTATTGATGTCTTCGTTGTTTGGTTTTTTGATGCTATTTTTTCGCTTCCATGTCTCATAATCATCTATGGGAGCTTCAGTAATTTCATAGCCGGTATTCTTCATCATCGTTATCAATCTCGGCGTGAAATATATTTTTGAATTATTCTCATCGATGATATCGCTGAGATAGGCGAATCCATATGCGGTTGATACTTCACCAGCGTTAGGACATCTTGATAATTTTGTTATGTCGTCGAGTAATCGTTCGCGATCAATAATAACCTGTTCTATTTCTTCACGAGTAACAGGTAATTTATAATTGCGCTGTTTTCTCGTTGCGGAATAATGAATCTCGTTTACACATCTGAATCGATGAATCGCTTGTTTAGTTGCTTCAACGGATCCTAGTTCTTCTGAGAACACATACATCGTAGTGAATCTTTCATCGGTGATACTGACACCAGCTTCAAGAGTATGATTAATTATAACGACATCGACGTCATCGAATGCAGTATTGATACTACTGAAATCCAACTTCTTTTGTGCAGGATCAGTATCAGCGTGATAGTATCTAACCCGGTGTCCTAGATGCTGTAATTGTATCGCTAAATTCTCCACGGAATAATCTGTCCCGTGTTTATTGTGCGTGAAAACCTCAACTTTATTACCGGTGGTTTTATTGCGGTTTAGTTGTTCTAAGGCTCCTCTAAGGAGCTCAGCAAAGCCATCGACTCCCTCCCAAACGACAAAGCACCAGGTAGCGACAGCATCCCGCCAGAAGCCATCAAACGTGGGAAACCGACATTGCTACAGCCGCTGCATGAGGTACTCTGCCTCTGCTGGGAGGAAGGAGCAGTCCCCCAAGACATGCGCGACGCCACCATTGTGACCCTCTACAAAAACAAGGGAGACCGCAGTGACTGTAACAATTACAGAGGAATCTCGCTTCTCAGCATCGTTGGCAAAGTGTTTGCCCGCATCCTCCTTAACAGGCTGCAGCTGCTGGCGGACCGCGTGTATCCGGAATCCCAGTGCGGCTTCAGAGCTGGAAGGTCGACAACAGACATGATCTTCTCCCTCCGACAACTCCAAGAGAAGAGCAGAGAGCAAGGTCAGCCACTCTACATGATGTTCATCAACCTCACCAGGGCCTTCGACCTGGTCAGCAGGAAGGGCCTATTTGAATTTCTTGGGAAGATCGGCTGCCCCCCCCCCCCCCGAACTCCGCAGCATGATAATCTCCTTCCATACCGATATGAAGGGTACAGTCCTGTATGATGGATCCTCCTCAGACTTCTTCCCCATTAACAGCGGCGTGAAGCAGGGCTGCGTGTTGGAACCAACCCTTTTCGGGATCTTCTTCTCCCTGCTCCTGTCCTACGCCTTCAACACGTCCACTGATGGCGTATATCTGCACACCAGGTCCTACGGGAGGCTGTTCAACCTGGCACGACTGCGCTCGAAGACCAAAGTGAGGTCAGTACTCATCAGGGAAATGCTCTTTGCTGACGACGCGGCTCTTGTGACCCACACCGAGGATGCCATCCAGAGACTGGGAGACCGTTTCGCTGATGCCTGCAAGCAGTTCGGGCTCACCATCAGCTTCAAAAAGACAAACGTCAGTGCTCAAGATGTCACCACTGTCCCCTCCATCAGAATCGACGGCGCCACCCTGGAAGTAGTCAACAACTTTATTTACCTGGGGTCAACCATCAGCAACACTCTTTCGCTTGATGTGGAGCTGGAGAGAAGGCTTGGAAAGGCAAACACCATCATGGCCCGACTAACAAAGAGGGTGTGGGAAAACAGCGCGCTGACAGTGCACACCAAGACTCAAGTCTACCAAGCTTGCGTTCTGAGCACCCTCCTATATGGAAGTGAGACCTGGAGCACCTGCATGAGGCAAGAGCGTCGACTCAACTCCTTCCATATACGGTGCCTACAACGCATCCTGAAAATCAGCTGGCAAGACCACGTCCCACACAGCGAGATCCTTTAGCGTGCAAGTATCCCAAGCATGTACTCCCTGCTGAGCAAACGCCGCCTTCGATGGCTGGGACACGTCCGACGCATGGAGGATGGGAGGCTGCCAAAGGACATCGTATATGGTCAGCTGGCCACTGGCACCAGAAGAGTCGGCCGCCCCTCACTCCCCTTCAAGGATGTATTCAAGAGGGACATGAAGGCATGCGGCATTTCACCAGACATCTGGGAAGTGCAGGCCGAGGACCGAGGCACCTGGAGACTGACGGTCAGCAAGGGCATAGCAGTCGCTGATGGGAGGAGAGTGCAGCAGGCCGCAGAGAAACGTGAGAGAAAGAAGAGTGCAGAAGCAACCCAAGCAACTCAGACTTCCCAGTACGTCTGCACAAACTCCAATAGGGACTGTCACTTGCGCATCGGCCTGCACAGCCACAACAGACGATGCCAAAACCCCAGAGACAGACAACACTCCAAGGGCGCTACTCACATGGTCTCCCGAGACTGAGCTGCCAATGATGAGTTGTTCTAGTAAATTCAGCAGATTACTTTTATGAGATGATTCAACGATAAATTTCTTTCCATGATCTGGTTTATAATCGTTAATGATAAATTTCATCGATGACCTTCCTAGTTTATCACGGAATAATATCAAATCATCTTCGTCAGCATCAGCGTCGAGAACAATTAATCGTTTACACGTCGTCACTAATCCAGCGAATTTGTTCCAGCGTTCTCTGATATGTTTCACTGATGCAAATTGCTGTCGTCGTATTCCATGCCATTCATCAACGATCAACACATCAGGAACACATTTTATTCTGTGCAATGATTCCCATTGAATAACAACACGTCGTCGGTCATCAGGTTTGAATATAATATCTTCAGCGATCTCCATGTACGATTGTATTCCACGATCTGATTTTACATTTTCAGTAAAAGTCTTTCGATAAGAGATATTAACAACAGATTGATTTGGTTTCAGTGAATTCCATGCCGCTTCTGATTTACCAACTCCGCATGCTGATCCATCGATATAATCCTCGTCGGGGATTATTCTACAACCAGGGCCGCCGTTATGGGTTGGCAACGCAGTATACGAATAATCTGGATTCCGTTCTCTGAAATATCCTGGATGATGAGATTTGGGTCTCATCGATATGAGATGTCTTAAATATTTCCTATCAATGATTTTTTTCCTGATTCAGTTATTGGTAATTCATCAATGATTTGCTGTATCGCCGGATTGTTAGATTTTCCGTCGATTATTCGCTGTATTTGTTCATCAGCGGTATCACCATCAATCGGTATAGTTATTTGTTTACCGGTGCTTCTGGGACAAATAATCGAATAATAATCATCGTTGATAAATACCAGACAATTATCGCATTTATCTTCGATGAAATTATTAATATAATTATATCCATGACGACGATCACAGATCTTGCAAACGTGTCCTAGTTTTCTCGATATTGTAGCCTTTGTTTTGAGATACGTTAACAATTCCGATTAGTTGATCGGGTTCTCCTGTTAACGCTACAGAAATTCATTCAAAATCTTCCGTATAGATATTATTGCAACTAATAATAATTTTATCATTGATATCGTCGATGCTACCCATTTAACAAATCGAGGCTGAATCAAAATTGGACACGCTAATAATTCAGATGCGGTAAAATCACCAACAGGATGAATTAATTTTTTACACAGAGTATTTTTACCTGGTTTTCGTGATCTGGTATTATTTAACTTAATACTGTGCAGGCCAGCTTGACGATCAATGCTCCACTGAGGATTTTTTTCATCTGCGGCGCGTTTTGTTAGATCTTGTTGTTGATCAGCAGTTACAGGAGCTGATTTACATAATACGTGATAACCGCTATTGGTTTCAGAAACGAATACACGATCACGCTGACAACCGCATAGTTGTGAGAAATAATCGATGATATCGCTGATATTGATTTTATCCAAGGTTTCTCTTACTTCGGTTCTACTTGTATTATGCTCGACAAATTCATGGATGAATTTTGTATCAAGGTCAAATACAGGATATCTTG
This sequence comes from Megalonaias nervosa, assembly GCA_016617855.1. NCBI lineage: Eukaryota > Metazoa > Mollusca > Bivalvia > Unionida > Unionidae > Megalonaias > Megalonaias nervosa. The sequence continues at coordinate 28,815 of JAECUM010045898.1, forward strand.
ATCGGAATTTCGGAATAATTTCAGTAACAGATGATTGTCCAATAAATTCATTTGCGAATTTGGAAAAATCATCGTCGGAAGGAAACAAGTAAAATTTATCAAAATGCTGTACAATTATTCCTTGAGCTGATTTTTCGTGGTTGTAGCCGAGAACAATAAAATTTCTGATAGCACGTTCTTTCGTTGTGTGCCAAATAACATCGCTAAATTCATTCAAGTACAGCGAATAATATTCCCGCAGATGCCAGTAACCGAATTTAGCAACATCGCTCAATTTAACCCGTGGAGTTGTTTCGAAAAGTTCATTCACGTATTCATGTGGACCATCAAAAAGTTCCTCATCGAGAACGTCAAAATATTCATCTTCGATTAATTCTACAGGTGACGTGCTAGATGTCGTCGTCGACGTTGTTGAATTATCAAGTGAACAATCGCCGATCAGACAGAATAAATCGCATTCGTGTTTGCAATTAAAACTGTCATTGTTGTATATATCACATTCCTGGTCGGATGTTGGTATATCATCACAAAAATTTCGTACACCTCTTCCACAGACCAAACACGGCTTTGGTCCTGTTGTATTATGTATTTTTGAGAAAAGGTGAAGGCTACATAAATCCCTGAAACATCTTCTACCACATATCTCAGTTGATCCTTGTCGGAGCCACCTACATTTATTCATCCCGATTAATACTAACATTTATGTATTATATTTTGTGTTTAAATACTATTAGTAAAAAAATAATACCATAATTCGTACATGACCAGCTGACCATATACGATGTCCTTTGGCAGCCTCCCATCCTCCATGCGTCGGACGTGTCCCAGCCATCGAAGGCGGCGTTTGCTCAGCAGGGAGTACATGCTTGGGATACTTGCACGCTAAAGGATCTCGCTGTGTGGGACGTGGTCTTGCCAGCTGATTTTCAGGATGCGTTGTAGGCACCGTATATGGAAGGAGTTGAGTCGACGCTCTTGCCTCATGTAGGTGCTCAGGTCTCACTTCCATATAGGAGGGTGCTCAAAATGCAGGCTTGGTAGACTTGAGTCTTGGTGTGCACTGTCAGCGCGCTGTTTTCCCACACCCTCTTTGTTAGTCGGGCCATGATGGTGTTTGCCTTTCCAAGCCTTCTCTCCAGCTCCACATCAAGCGAAAGAGTGTTGCTGATGGTTGACCCAAGGTAAATAAAGTTGTTGACTACTTCCAAGGTGGCGCCGTCGATTCTGATGGAGGGGACAGTGGTGACATCTTGAGCACTGACGTTTGTCTTTTTCAGGCTGATGGTGAGCCCGAACTGCTTG